>JANDKE010000418.1:0-25779 GCA_027627275.1 Coprinellus aureogranulatus
CAGTGATGGCGAGACACTTGCTGGAGAGGATGACGAAGACGAAGACGAGGGCGACGAAAGCGCAGCAGAAGTTGTGACGAAGAAGGGAAAGGCCCCCGCCCAGCAGAAGAGCGCAGCGCCAGACGCGTCGTCCCTGCCACCAATCAACGATATCGAAGCTATCTTCGCTGACCTTGTCGGGAAGGTACCCCAGCTCAAGGATGTTGCTGAACATATCAAGGGTCGCAGACTACGCGTCGCGACAATGTGTTCGGGCACTGAATCCCCCCTGCTCGCGCTTGAGCTCATACAAAAGTCTCTTGAGGAGCAGCAAGGTGTTAAGATCGACATAGAACACGTTTTCTCTTGTGAGATCGAGCCTTTCAAGCAGGCTTACATAGAACGCAACTTCCAGCCGCCCATTCTATTCAGAGATGTGTGCGAACTGGGCGACGGTGAAGCGTACGTAAAGTCTGCTCTTCCCCGCTGAAGCTCGCTAAGCGGTTTACAGGCACACCGCTTATGGTGCTCTTGTTCCTGTCCCTGGGGACGTTGACATGCTCATTGCGGGTACCTCATGCGTGGATTATTCCAACCTCAACACCCAAAAACAAGATATCGACGCCAATGGAGAATCAGGACGAACCTTCCGAGGCATGATGTCCTGGGTCACAACACACCGACCACCCATTGTTATCCTGGAGAACGTTTGTTCCGCCCCTTGGGACAAAGTTCAGAAGTACTTTGAGCAAAACGGATATAGCGCCGCGTGGTCTCGCGTGGACACCAAGAACTACTACATCCCCCACACCCGCACCCGAGTCTACCTCGTAGCCGTCAACAGGAAGAAGTCGAAGGTTCCGGAGGAGTGGAAGGATTTCGTCCTTAATACGCTGAAACGTCCTGCTTCCTCAACGCTCGACGAGTTCCTCCTTCCTTCCGACGACCCGCGCATCCACATCGCCAGACAGAAACTCGTTCAAGAAAGCTATGGTGCTCTTGACAGGAAGACTGGCCGAACAGATTGGGGTAGATGTGAGTCTCGCCACCAGAGAGCTCGGCTGGAGGAGACCTTGGGCAACAAGCGCCCTTTGACATCCTGGGATGAAGGTATGCGCGGTCTTGCTTATCTCTCGATAGCTTATAACCTCTGCCGCAGGTGGATTCTGCAAGTTGCCAGCCTTCGCGTGGAATGACTGGGGCGTCGGCCAGGTTGAACGTGTATGGGATTTAATGGATATCAGTCTTCTTCGCGCTGCCAGCAAGGGTGTCGATCCGAATTACAAGACGTGGGTGTCTTCTCTTGTCGATTAACACAGTAACTAAAGGTTCAATAGCGTTGTTTGGAATCTTTCGCAGAACGTGGACCGGACTATTGGATCCAACAAAGTCGGTATCTGCCCTTGCCTGACGCCCTCCATGATTCCTTATATCACCAACCGTGGTGGGCCCATGGTTGGCTTGGAGGCTCTTTCTATGCAGGGTTTACCAGTGGAGAAGCTTCTGCTGACTCGCGAAAGCGAAGATCAGCTTGCTGACCTTGCTGGGAATGCCATGTCCACCACGGTAGTGGGCGCTTGCATCCTTGCTGCATTAGTGTGCGGAAAGAAGTACCTGAAGGCAGGCGATGACAAGGAAACATACGAATCGAAAGATGGTCAGGCCGACGACCATGAGACAATGGACGTGGATATGGATGAACCTGCCACCACGGGGCAAGCCCCAACGACGATTGTCGGAGAAGATGAGCTTGAGAAGCAGACTGTCGACCTATCCCTCATGCAGGAGAGCAATCTGAAGGACATCTTGGCTCAAGCGAAGGAGTCGTCACGCCTCTGCGGCTGTGAAGGCCGCAACAGTGTCACCACTCGCCAGGTACTCCGCTGCCGCGACTGCGGGAGCACTTTCTGTGACAAATGCGGTGGAAGGCCGGAACACAACCCAACACCCTCAACGGACGAACGCGTTCACCCCTCGTTCTTCGCACAGAGCATTAAAACCGTGCTACCTATGTGCCTTACGTTGACTGGGATTAACCCAGCTGTCCTGGAGAGTCTCCATGTGGACGAAGGCAAAGATATCAAGGATTCACTGTGGTCCCGCTGGAAAGATGCCGTTCTTCGTACGACAGGGGCGGAAATCCGTTTTGTTGAGCTGAAACGCCAGGAAATCTGGAGCGTCATTTTCAAGTCTGCCTTTGCCAATCTCGAACTTGTTTTGGACCCTCTTCAACCAGAATGGCGCCTTTTCGCGTTGCCGGAGCCGGGTGAACCTGCGAATGCACCCATCCGCCAATGCTTGCAGTTTCCCGTTGCTCGTTTGCGGTGCGGGACCGGACTCCTAGACGGAACATGGGAGTTCTCTGTGCCAGCGAGGTCCAAGTTCAGCATGACAGTGAAAGGAACAGGGGAAGCTGTGCCTTGTTGGCAAGCGCGCCTTGGTCTCGCCACTCCCGAGCACAGGGACAAGACTGTTGCCTCCAAGCTTCAGATCTCTGTCCCGGAGACCATCATCTCCCAACTAGACCGCGATATCTCGGGAGAGTACGATCTCCTCGAGAAATGCGGTACTGCCAATGGCGCTCTGCACAAGAAGGCTCCTGGTTCGCTGGAGCAGTCTCTCCCACCGCTCTTCATGCTCTTTGACCCTCATCGTACCAACGACGCTGAAGACTGTTTCGTATTCTCGACCGACATCCGCCGGCTGGAGTACGGAGAGCACCGATCTTTGGTATGCAAGGTGGACCCCTTCTGGAGGCAGATTGATTGCGGGGAGGAAGCTGAAGTGGAATGCATTCTTCCCTACAAGTGGGTTGCGAGGCCTAGCACGGGATTGAAGGTAGGATTTCGATACTGTATTTGTGGTGCTTATCACTGACGCAGCACAACAGGCGAGTAGTGCGCACAATGCGACCTACGGGACTCCCGGAAAAGATTTCAAAATCACTTTCTCAGGCGACGCTTGCCAGAATGCGCATGCACTGCTAACGTGCAGTATTCCTCTTGGTGACCAGGCTGGGCCGGAGTGGCCTCGAGGTACCTGGCAACAAGTGGACAAGGTTCACGAGCGCGGAACATTCAGATCCCTTGCCTGGCTTCTCGAGCCCATCAGACGCGTCGGGGACCAGTTCAACGAGTGGCAGTCCGTCAACCAGGCCACGGAATCTGACTGCAAGTGCGAGCGATGTGCACCAACGGCGCCTGCGATCCGATGGGTTCATTCGAAGGGCAAGGTTGTAGCTGTGGAGGATCCGGTGCAAGCCGGTGAATACGAGCGTCGACTTAAGCGCCGTCCCAGTCCCTTCGTCACCGAGCTAAAGCTCGATTCCATTGGCAATGCCAGCGTCCGGATCGGAACGAATGTTCTCACCCTTCTCCACCGCGCCTACTCTCGCCTTCCCTCCGCCAACCGTACGGGTTCCATCAGCCTGTCGTGGCGCCTCGACACCAATTTCTCTCCAGCTGCGACCTCCAATCTCCCTAAATTCAATCTTCTCAGTAACAAGAATGATACGGAGCACGCTCAGCCTCCACACTTCAAGACTCCGCTCCGCAAAGAACAGCTGCGTTCTTTGACATGGATGCTCAAGCAGGAAGAAATCGACTCGGAGCCGTTCATTGAGGAAGAGATCTCCGAAGCCATCCTCGATCCTCTCGGTTGGCGAGCAGAGGGCCGTGCTCAGCGTCCCATCCGCATTCGAGGAGGTGTCTTGGCCGACCAGGTTGGTTACGGTAAGACTGCTATCACCCTCGGCCTCATCGACTGCACTGCCAAGGAAGTCGAAAAGGAGTTCTCGAAGGTCGGACGTATCCCTGGCAAGATACCCGTCAAGGCAACATTGATCATCGTCCCACCTCACTTAACTCGGCAATGGAATTCGGAAGTGGGTAAGTTCATGAAGAATAAGGTCAAGGTCGTAGTCATCCACTCTGTCTCCAACCTAAACAAAGCCACCATCGAAGAAATCCAGGAAGCCGAGATCGTGATAGTCGCCTCCAACATCTTCAAGAGTAACGTTTACCTAGAGAATCTTTCCCTGCTCGCAGGTGTATCAACCCTCCCTTCTCGAGACGGGAGGCACTTCAATGATGCTCTAGAGAAGGCCTTGAACTCTTTGAAAGGTCAAGTGGATCGCTTGCAGGGTGAAGGATCTGGAGCTGTACTGCAGGAGGTCAAGGACGCTCAGAAACGAGGTAAGCTTACCCCTTGTAAGAGGTGAAAGTGCGCTAAGGCCCTTACAGTGGCGGATGAGGAGGAGGCTGCCAGAGCAGCAGCAGCATCCAAGCGACTCAAAGGACGAGCTTATCGAGAGGCTGCCGAGAAAGCCGCGAAGGAGGGTCGCTCCAAGAAACAGCCCAATTCCAGATCCCCGTCGCCTGGCCCGTCCAAGTCGCCCGAAGTCAAAGCAAAGAAGCCCAAGAAGAAAGCGAGCTCGGGGCCATCCACTTCCAAATCTTCGCCGCCCACCTCCCCCGACGTCAAACCGAAGGCGGCCAAGCAGATCGTTGAGGTGGTGATAGAAGTGCCCAAAGGACATCCTAGCCTGAAGGCCCAAGCTGCCGCGGATGCATCCAGTTCCAGAGATGCGTCCGATTCGGATGGTGGCGTGGCAGTACGAAAGCCGGCTCGGCGTGCTGCTGCCAAACGACTCGTTCTCCCTTCTGATGATGAGGATTCGGAAGAGGAGTCAGCTCCCGCNAAGAAGTCCAAGGGTAAAGCCGCTAAGAAACCTGCGCCTCGGTCGAAGGCCAAGGGAAAGAAGAAGGCGACGGCAGGCGAGTCTGACTACGAGCAGTGCTTCCGGGGAAGAGTCATATGAGGAATCTGACGTGGAGATGGACGAGGACGAGGACGAGAGCGAGAGTGGTGAAGAGTTGGACGAGGAATCTGAATCGGAGTCCCGAAGAAGTCCNGAAGCGAAGTCCNANGCCGAAGGCGAAAGCGAAGCAACCGGCGAAGACAAAGGGCAAAANGGCGTCTGAACCCAGCTCTGGCGGCGAAACGGAAGATCAAGACATGGACGTTGACGAGCCCGCCTCGACTACCAAGAAGGCCCCTACCAAGAAGAGGAAGGCAGAGGACGCTGGCGAGCGACCGGCGAAGAAGGCCAAGCGGGTAGATAGCGACCCTTGGAAGCTGGGGTCCGCTGGTGTGAAGCGAGACTGGACCCAGATGCACGCACCGCCTTTCGAGATGTTCCATTGGGCTCGCGTCGTCGTTGACGAGTACACATATCTCGATGGTAAGATCCATGCGTTGATCACCAACCTCACGTCTGAGCGTCGCTGGGTCCTTTCTGGCACGCCACCCATTCATGACTTCGCCGCCGTCAAGACGATTGCCGCTTTCTTGAATATCCACCTTGGTGTCGACGACGATGGAGAGGGTAAATCTGCTGAAGTGAAGAAGCGACGGAGGGAACAAACCGGTCAGTCCGCTTCGATGTTTCGGCCGTTATTTCATACTTAATCCTGATTCAAAAGCCGTCGAACGCTTCCATTCATTCCGCGAGGTTCATACGCTTGAGTGGCATGCCCACCGCCATACAGTAGGTCAGGCATTCCTCGACAAATTTGTGCGACAGAACATTGCCGAGATCGACGAGATACCTTGGGATGCAGAGAAGAAGGAGATTACGCTGCCTGCAGCGGAACGGGCTATCTATCTCGAACTCGAGCACCACCTCCGTGCCCTGGATATGACCATCAAGAGAGGCAAGAAGACTGAGAGCGATAGAGAGAAGCGTCTCAATCAGTCTCTTGGGGAGAGCAAGTGAGTACTGACCGCATGACCTACGAACGATGTGCTGACGTCTTTGGAAGGTCTGCGGAGGAAGCATTGCTTAAGAGGTGTTCCCACTTCGACATTGAGACGTCGAAGACGAATGAGAACGCCATGAAGGCCTGCGATGTCATCGTACAGGAGCGTCAAAAGCAACTCGACGATTGCAAGGCCGAACTCGTCAAAGGTATCAAGGCAGGCATCAAGCGTGAAAAGGAGATCGGCAATGTCGGACAGGAGTCCATGTTCAACGAATGGGTTCGTATCTGCAAGACCGAAGGGGTCGATGACGAGGAGGCAACGGAGGTGGTTAACCGCTTGCTAGATGAGGCTGGTTTGACCTCGGTGCCGAGGAACAAGACTAAGCAAGGAGACGGTTCGCTTTCTGAGAAGCAAAAGGCGGCAGTTTGGGAGCATCGCGAAAAGACCCACGAACTTCGAAGACTTACCAAAGAATTGGTGGGGCGTATCAGGTCACTCAGATACTTCAAGGTGGTTCGCGACATTCAGAAGCAAAAGGATGCCCGTCCGCGTATCGTGTGTCCTTCATGTGGGGCCAAAGACGTTCCGCTGGAGGATACTGCTGTCTTGTCCTCCTGTGGGCACGAAGGGTGCCTGAAGTGCGTACGTCAGTGCGCCGAGAAGGAAGAATGCGTCTACGCTGCTTCTGGCAAGTGCAAATCGGCGGCTCGAGTTCTGAACATTGTCAACGCGGACACTCTCGGTGTCGATGATGAAGTTCGCGACGGACAAGGGAAGCACTTTGGGCGCAAGCTCGAGAGCGTCGTGGACTTGATCAAGTACGTTGTCCGCTCGCTTTGAGACGATACAGGTCTGACTGGTGATCCTGCAGAAACCAAGTAGGAAAGAAAGAACGAGTTCTAGTCTTCGTTCAATTCCCCGATTTGATGGAAAAGGTCGCCGAAGCTTTGAAACACAACAAAATCCAGTACCTGCAGATCAAGGGAACGGCTAACGCGAAGGTCGAAGTATCTTGAGAACTTCCAGAATGGTAGCGCTGAGCGTGTACTGCTGCTGAACGTCATGGACGAGAGCGCTAGCGGCGCTAACCTGACTTTGGCCAACCACGCCATTTTCCTTTCGCCGCTCCTTGCCCCCTCCAACGAGATCTACACCGCATGCGAAACACAGGCCATTGGACGCCTGGTTCGATTTGGCCAAACCCAGCATGTGAAGGTGTGGCGCTTCTTGACGTTGAACACTATCGACGAGGAGATCTACCAGCAGCGCCAGGAGGCCCTATTCGGTTCGTCCACGTCTGAGATGAGGGCCTAAGATGGATGTTGGGTATGGATTGGCGCTGGTTTCTATTTACACTGTACANTATCTTAGTCGTTTCTATCTCTACTGATATATGTTTGTTAGCATGTACATTGAGTCTGGATAATAGAGTGCAAGCTCACATCATACATGTCCATCGGNATTCCCTACGGAGGGCGGAGTGCAAGCGACGGTCGAATAGTGAGACACAATCTGGGAAGTGTTATTTGTTGGACATAACGTAGCTTGATGTGTCTAGTATTGCTTTGCCGCAAATTGAACAGAGTCCTTTCCTATAGGCACAGCCTGTCGCATGGTCAACGGCAGAGACAAATGAGAATCCTACATGGGACGCACCATGGCAATACTTTGCCTTATTCTGCGTGCATGGCTGCTTGCAATCTTTGCATTTGTTCTGATACGGCTGTACATCAGACATGAGGCTAGCGTCCGCTTTAGATGAAGAGACAAAAGACGTGCCTGGTAACGGTTCTTTGAGCCACCGGGGCGGCTAAGGAGTTTGTTCTCGCCAACTTTCCGTGAGCCATCCTTGATGCTTGACGAGCTCGAGGTAAACGGGTCGGGCGCCGCAACTTTTGACAGTTTCTATAGCATTGTGGGGAATAATAAGGCTTATGTCCGATAACAATAGAGTCAAAGCACGCACCTTCTCGCACTTCTTACAAACCATGGTGGGAGTCGGCGACAAGGGGATGGGCGCCTTGCATCATTCCGCTTCCGGTCAACTGCTATCCACGTGGGAGAGGTGGCGATGCTTTGGCGCTTCCGTGGCGTGCTTTGTCAGCCACGCAAACCAGCGGTGGCAAAATGCCTCTGCACCAAACTCTATGACAAAACCAAGTCCATGTTGCAGGTAGACGTTGAACACATTTCAATTACGCCGAAACCATGGCATCGAGCTCAAAAGAGCCTTTGTTATCCTGGCTCTTGTCTCCACAGCCCCATTCCTTAGTTCTGGTTCACTCTTCCCAAATCCATCCTTTACGAGAGCGGTAGCTGAAAGCCCGAGATCAGGCTCCTTATTGTTGTGCCACTCTAGGCGTCGTCTATCACCATGTAAGTTTTTCGTCTTGACTGAACCTACTTCCTCACCTCAAACCCAATTTTGTTGACATGACAGCGATTTACAAGAAGCTTGATTACCGTTGTAACGTGGCCGACGCGAGCACAAAAAATGCTCGAGGTTTGACAATATGGTCTCCTACCAACCGTGTGGTTGAGCCAATCGGTTTCGCTGAAAATTTGGTCGGGGAGACATGGTACTCTGTTGTTGGACCCATACAGTCAAGCAACTACTCGCATTACGCGGACCACAGCCTCGCCACTTCTTATCTGACTTTGCTACGCGAGGATCGTATAAAATCCATCCAACATGGACGCTTTGAAGGCAAGGGAAAATGCCTCACCGACTTCCAACCACCGGCCGCTACAAAGTCTCCAATGATGTTCTCATCCTCATCTTGGAGAACATGGACCCCACCAGCCTCTATAGGACTTGCAAGGTGACTCGACTGTCTTGTCCCCTAGCCCAGGAGGTTTCTAACCGCACGCCACAGGTCTTCGACAGAATCCGCTACCTTGTGATGCAGTTCCACCACTTGCGTTACAAATTCGAGCTAGCTCTTGCTGGTATGGCAGACGGCACTTTGTTGACTTCCAAGCGGCCCCCTCTCCTGCGTCTTCAGCTCCTCTTGACGTACCGCAAGGAGTGGTCCCGACTCCACTGGACTGGGGAACAGAGGGTGAAGCTTCCCGTAGCCTCCACTCTCAGTGGAGTTGCAGGAGACTTCATATACTATGTTGCTGGTCCTACTTTGGAGTTGCTGGAGTTGCCTTCGACGCGCCTCAACCGGCCTCCCTCCCAGACCCGCCACCTGAGGTTCAATACGAACCCCACGCCTATCAGCGTGGCTATCGACCCTTCTCAGTCCCTGATCGTTGTCGGCCACGCGTTGGGGTGAGCACCGTCTCCATAACCTGGAACCTGATCACTTACCACGCGGCTATGCCAGAGCTCCAGCTGGTCAACTCGCCATGCGTTTGAAGATCCGAAACCTGTGGAACTTTGACAAGCATCCTCATGCCCGAGACGCTTACTTTGACTTCCTCGCCCCGTTGGCACAGCCCCTCTTGAAAATGACCATGTCCATCTGCGGAAACAAGATTGCCGTTTCCTTGCGATGTGCCGGTGGGGTCGCCAAGCAACTCCTTCTGGATTGGAACAGTTTCCAGGCAACGGTATGGCTTTCCAGATATATCAATAGTCTATCCATTTCAGTAACCTTTGTGCATGTTTAGTGGATGGACGAACTCGACGTTCACTTTGTCGGGATGAATTACCTTCTCGGCACCAAGATTTATCGCAACAAGGCGCTCGTGCACCTCTACAACGTCACCAACCTCAGCAAGGTCATCCTTGAGCGCGAATATGAGCTGCCGCCACACTGGGCCCAGGCCGCCTTAAGCTTTGCCCCCAACGCCTCACTTACCGGAGACGCACCTTCTCCGACTCGGGCTCTTTTCTACGCGGACGCAAGTACGCGCGTCTTGCTACTTTCCGCTCAGCAACCCGGGGAAATGAACGGTCCTCAACAATGGCTCATCATCAACGAGAGCTACTTCCGACCGACCAATCGACCGGATAGGCAGTTTGTGCCGTGGGCGGAATGGAACCACTATTGTCTTATGAAGAACCTGCCCCCTTCGCCCCTCGTTCGCAACGTGCAGGTGATCGGAAACCGTGTCCTTTACCTCGAATCAAACCTTACCCCTGGCGGGCACGCCCGTGACTGCCGACTCGGTCTCATCGAGTTCCCTGCCTACCCGGATGCTCAAAGTGGCTCCAAGGGTTCTTGGTTCCACGTCGGCCAGAGGTCAGTTCTGATACCTACCGAGTCGTTCAAAGAGATCTCCTCGCGCATCACGCAAGGCGTGGGCATCGAAGATATCGCAGCGACCGAAGACAACATAGTCATCTTCTCTGTGAGTGCCAGTCTGCGTGTAGTACCCACCTTGCGACTAACCTTGATCCTGTTATTTAACCAGGCGCCGCAGCATGACACAAAGAACGTGCATTTGATGACGTTCGCCGTCCCGTCCTCCTAAACTCCAAAGACAATGGGATGAACTGACCTTCTTCCCCAAGCCAAGTCAAGTGGACACTCGAATTCTGCCCTTATGTACAATAAGCTTCCGCTCCCTGTCCCGAAGTTATGTCGTCTCTCTTGATCGAAACGTCCCTGTATCATAGCGTCCCTATTATTGTTGGCTGTCGTGACTCTTCTGCTTTGAATCGACTGTTAAATGGGATACTATTTTTAGTAAGCAGTTGACTTGAATTGATGCTGGGTGTACGTACCACCCATAATTGTTTCTCCGCCGCGCAGCCCGTCCAAGGAAGAGGGTGACTTACTGAACTCTGCCCATCTGAGCTTGGCCCATACGACCCACCGTCTTCGATCCTGGTCTCCTTCCTCCAGGCGGTCCACAAGCCAAGGCCGCTGCCGATCTCCGTCAACTTCTCGCTCAACGATGCTTTCGACCTCAAGAGCCGCAGCCTGGGCGCTCCTCAGAGCGGCGTGTATCGTGTACCGTCCAGTATGAAGGCCAGCGATAAGGTGGACGCGCGAGGTGGAGCTCCGTTTCAGCGTTCGGGTAAGTGAATCGACGAATGGAGGGTGAAGATCTGGATTCCAAAGTGTATCCGCAGCAAGGACAATGTCAAAGCCATCCTTTTCGTTCCCCATGAGAGGAGTAGAGTCAGTACCCCATGCGTAAGGGATAACATGGCAATTGTTGTCGACTTTGTTCGCTTTCACGTTCCGCGAGAGGGTGGCGATCAGCTCCTCGTCAGGATAGTCGGATACCGTGACCGAGACATGAGGGCAGAGCTTCGAGAGCAGTATTGAAGGGAGGCCCGCAGACGCTCCCAATTCGAGGATGTTGAGGGGAGGGGGTGGATGAAGAGATTTGAAGTTCAGAGATGTGGTCGGCAAGATATATAGAAGAAACCCAGACTGCTGACGCATGTAATTGCCAATTTGCAGCCTTAGTATCCGGTGTCTCCAGATTAATTGTCTGGGGGAGGTATTGTGTCGAACCCTCAATGCCGTGATACCGATATACAAATGAGGACCCCATGTAACCGACTGAAATCGGTTTTAGATCGAACATAGCCTCAAGAGAGTCGAAGAGGAAGTCTTCTGGTTCAGCGACGTTAGGCGTGTCTGATCAACGGACGAATCTGTATTAATTGCTATGCCTTCGCCCGGAGATCTAGATTACCAACCAGTCAACGCCGATTGTAGTATGGGCATGTCTTCGTAGANTGGAAGGTTATGCGCAAATCCGAACGTTGGGATGCGACAGTCTNGCTACGCCCTAATTGTTACTGCGAAACGAAGCCAGATGTCACTCTTCATTCCTCAGTGTCGGTGAACGTGGAAACGCACCAGAAAGGCTGTGAAGGAATCCTTTTGTGCAGGGGATGGACGAGGCAATAGTCANAGATCGAGAGCAGATTACTGGAGCAATTGCACCGACATCGGCCTATCTGTTCGCTTATCAATTCATACGCGCCACTTTATTTGGCGCCGTCCACAAGAATAAGCATTGATGAAGGTGAGTGATCATCGGCGCGTGCCAGACCGTAGTGAGGATGGGTCAACCTTGTCACTTTCAGGTANACATCGTCGAATGGNTNCATACATTGGTCTTGGTNAAAAAACAGTCCAGCCTATGGACGGAAGACATTGAGCCGGCCGTCCCATCCGCAACTGGCCACCACGCCTTCCTCAAACAAGGACCATGAGCAACCGACAACGAACTCGGAATGCTGATCGTTTATGTGCACAAGGTTTGGGGTAGGGGCGGTAGTCCAGCTGAAGTGCAGACGGTGAGCGCCTGAATTTCGATAANGGGGGAAGGACTTACATTCTGCACGTCATGTCGTAGCTTGCCGTTGCAAGTATGTCACTTCGGTGAGGATTCCACTGCACTTTCCTCACAGCGTATTCGTGGCCGAGGAGTTGGTTTTCGCAAACTCCGCCAACCTGTGGTTGCTCGCCAATCTTGACCATTCGGCAGTCCCATACTTTTGCGACCTTGTCGACTCCAGCGGTAGCCAGCACCATCGGTCTGTATTTATTCCAGTCCAACGTCAGGACTTCCGTACCAGAAGCGGGCACAGTCAATACAGGCGCAGTCATTGGGTTCGTGAACGTGTTGGCATTTGGACCNGTAGTCAGATAGGNGGGCGAACGCAGGTCAAATATCTTCATAGTTCCATCTGNTGAACACGAAGCCAACAGGTCTGGTTGGTGTGGTGAGAACAGAGCCTGGTAAACACAGGCATGGTGCGCTTGCAGGGTCAACACGGATCGCGGCCTTTCTGGGTTCCACTGTTCAGATCGGTGAGCACCTATGAANCGTCNCCTCGGACGATTACTCACGAGTTTGACAGTCCCGTCCCATGAACATGAAGCGAAAGTATCCTTCTTGATATTAGACCAATCTACGGAGAAGACTTCTCTTGTGTGCTCTTGCCATGCTCGAATAGGTAGGTCCTGGGTATGCTTAAGAAGTCAGAACCCGACCTTGTGATACCAGTACGCACATCGATCATAACGTCCCAGAGGCGTATCGACCCATCCCCTGACGCGGTAACAAGTTGATTCTCGTGTATCTCTGACCACGCGACGTCGTAGAGCCCGTCCTGTGTTTCGTAGCTGAACCTTGAGGATTCAGCCAGACTTGAATGTGCTGAATTGGTCTTACTTACTACTTGTCCACTGCGAGTAGCGGTAGACCACTTGGTCCTGGGTTGGCCGATACGAGATGAAGCCTTCCATTGCCTACGAGTCCGAAGTTGGCGGCTGAGGCTAACGCGATTCGGTTTGTGTGAAATGGCGACCAGGCTATGGCATAATGCGCAAACCCTGGCGTCTGTATCTGGGGCGAAGGCGGCTGCATGGCGAATGTGTTTGAAGATGGTGGGGAAATGCAAGCTCTTGCGGGAGATCCGGCGTCCATAACCGGTCAAATCACTCTGCTTTACCCAGTCACATGCGAGTATCAGTTCCGCACATACCACAGGCTTCCTTGCTGGCCAAGCCCACCGGCACTCACTACACTCGCCCAGAGGCCATAGAGAAGCTATGCGAGTTCATCCGAAGGGGCAGGACGACAGTCCTCACTGGAGCAGGAGTCAGCGTTGATTCCGGGATTCGAGCGTACCGAGGGCCAGATGGGCGCTATATGAATCCCAATTACAAGTCAGTGATTTGTATCGCAAAGGTGCCATGAATTGACGCATTAGCCTGTACAGACCCATCTTCTACCATGAACTGATGGATGAGACGGAAAAGGGACATCATTTCAGGTATGCGTCATGAATCCCAATAGGCGCTTGGGATTCCGCTTTGCGGCGAGCCTAACGGAATTGTCCCCACAGACAACGATACTGGTTTGTCACCCTTCGAACGGATTTGTAGGGTCTGACCACAGCTGGTCGCTCTAGGCTTCGCTCTTACCTCGGCTATCCACCAGTAAGGGATGCGCAGCCTAACACCACTCATTTCGCTCTTGCCTCGTTGCTTCATAATGGCGATATTGCGAAGATCATAACACAGGTATTGATGTACCACCTTCTCCGCCATGAGGTCTTCTAAACGAAAACAAAGAATGTAGACGGTCTGCACCAGAAAGCCCTTTTGCAAGGGGCAAAGCAGTCATGGTCAGGTTCCCGTCTCAAAGAATCCGTCCTAGAACTGCACGGAACTTTGCATGTACGTGCCGTCGCCTACTTCAACAGTCACCACACGTTCTCATCTCACTGCAAGCGAGTACACTGTGCACGAGGACACGTTGTCGACCGGGGCGTCTTTCAGAACATGCTCTCGCAGACTAACCTTCAATGGTATGAATTTGCACAGCAGCTGGAACGAACAAATTCACAGCCAAGGACGAACCCTGACGGAGATGTAAGTATTCTTCTAATCCACTGTTCTGGCTCCCGAAGGGCTGCGAACAGCGCGTGCTTTGCTCACGGACGTCCATAGATTGCAATCGAGCACCTGGGCATCTCCTATCAGGACTTCATCGTCCCCGCTTGCCCCACTTGTGCTTCGGAGGGTCGTCACAATTCTGTCGTAAGTGACCCAGCCAGCTGGCGACCTTTTCAATTATATTCATTTGACGGTATCAACTGCCACAGCACAAACCTGAAGTCGTCTTTTTCGGGGAATCCATTAGGAACGAGGTTAAGGAAAGATCGTACGTCTATCCCCCTTCCTCATCCACAATTTCTTACCTTCATCCCTTTCAAATCAGTTACAAGGACGTTGAATCTGCCGAGCAACTGTTGGTAATCGGCACGACCGCTGCAACTTATTCCGCGTTCAGGCGAGTCCTTACCGCCCACCTACCTCCTCCCTTCCCCTTGTCCTTCTAAAGCCACCCTGTCACTTAGACTAATCAAACACGCCCTTGAACTCAAGAAACCCGTGGTGGTGTTGAACACTGGGCCAACACGTGCTGATACGCTGCCCAATATCGAGAAAATCGATATGGCTAGTGGCGCGGTCCTCGTCGATGTTGCGAGGTCGGTGATGTAAGAACAATCGCGTGTTAGTGTTCATTCCCTTGGCTGACTTGGGTGCGTATAGTGGAGACCCCGCTACCAACGATGTGGTTCTGGCGAGCATGCTCGCCAGCGGCGTTGTCAATCCACCCTCGCCAGATGACGATGATCGCGCTCCTCGTGCGGCGGGCTGAGAGCGCGTCTCCTACATTCATATCTACAATGGAGGCGGTATGTACAAGATATATGGGGATTTTGTATGTACAGGTATCCAAGATAAGGCAAATATATTTGCCAGAGAGATGCATCGACGCTTCGATAACTCGACGTGCGGTGACGGTACAAATACAGTGAAGAGATGTTGTGGGGGTGAAATGAATCTGACAGGTGACCGAAGTCTGGATATGCAGTATCATAGCGTGTGTGAAGCATGGAGAGAAGCAAGAAGGCACCAGACAGCGATAGGAAGAGTTCACATAGGCGGCCTGAGAGCCGGTAAAAGGTGAAGAAGATGTTGAGCAAGAAAGTAAGATTAGGTCGCGGTCCAGAAACGATTCTATGTGGGTCGGAACACATTTCAATGACAACAATTTGAGGATTGCTGCTAATGCCATTCTTCGCAGCATCCTCTGAGTCGATGGGCACCGTTGTCTATGCCGCCATGACGGGGGTTAAAGGGTGAAACACCGAGAGGGTCGTGGGCTGGTAGCGGTCTCAGACTGCGAAAGAAGGGAGAGCGACACCGCAGCCTCCCTTCGTAATCTCGCTTCCATCTGTTCAGAGGGAGTGTAATGCTCGGACAGAGAGGTATTGTAACCTTCAAGCTGCCAAGGGAAATATTTCAGGGCCGTCGCCTCAAAGTCGGGCATCTTCAACTGCGAAAAACTCCATTCCCGCCAGTCTCCTGTTGCGCCTGGAACGCCAGAACCTGGTGTCGGCGGTCGGTAGGGACGAGGGATGAAATAGACGATTGGCTTGCCGCTGGGGGCTGTCTGCCTGATCTCGGTTACTTCGGGGTGGTGGTGAATAAAGGACGGAGAGATGGGGGGAGAGGGAGAGTGCGAAGTTCTGTCACTCGGCTCTGGGGTTCGTAACGTGCGGGGTACTTGGAGAGAGGGACGGGCTGGGCAAGGTTCCGCTTGGGGCACTGACTCCACGCTGGAAGGAGATCCGTCGCGCTAGAAGGTCAGACGAATGGGTCAATTCAACACCGCCGAATCATGTACTGGTGACAACGGGCGGGGCAATACAATTAATCCATGACGTTTAGGGGGAACTCACCATGCTATGCATTACGCCGCGTTTTTTCTTCGACCGCTTGAGACACCGTTTGCGGTGACTCTCCCAATGGATAGGGTCAAAGGCCATCTTGTTAGAGAGCTTGATTTTCACTCCACACCCTCTACACTCGACGGCAGTCGCGTTGAGAACGTTGGCGAGAGGATCGGCGCGGAGTTTGCGTTCGCGCGCAGATTCTGCAGGTGTCAATGGGGCAGAACGCGAGTCAGGTCGTGAAGGCATCGGCCTAACGAAGTATGAAGAAGAATAAGGTGAAGGGGCGAGGGGACAGGACGGGAGCCAGAGGTAAAAGCCTCTCGCTAAAGGCGTGGCGGATGGCTTATCAACGGAGGAGAAGCCATCCCTAGAGTGTCGCACACAAGATATAGCCGCGTGGATTGAAGTCAGGGTTTCCCCTGGACTGATGCACTGGTGCCTGTGCGAGGGAAGGGCAATCGTCAGATCAGATAAAAAGCGGCGAACACCTCTCATCGTGGCCACAATCGTGCCGTAAACATGAATCTATCGAAGGGAACGAATTCTCGCCCATCTTCTGGGCCTATTCCTTGACATATGCGCCCTTGTTCGAGAAATGAACGGTCACCTGAACTAAAAAATCCGGACGATGAATCGAGTTCTTCACCAGTAGACACGGGCAAACTAACCTATGATTTTGGTTCGCCGCTCCGTGGACGCCCCCTGCGCTGGCGGGGACAGCGTTTTGGTGCAACAGACCTTACGCCAACTGGCGAGTTTCGCATACAGTACCATGATCCGTTGGCCGCTATACCAGAATGTGAGATTTGATATGCAGGGTCAACTACAAATATACGCACTTCGAACTCAACTTACTCGGTAATGCGGCAATGCCGTATTTGCTCCGGGGGTCCTGCTGGAAGGTCACGGCGGACGGGGGTTTCACAATGGCGTTGAACTGCCAGGTTGCAGGAACCGGAGGTAGCTTGTTACAGTTGAGAACATTCCCTCCAGCGCCGTCCACCCCGGTTTGGATTAGCATGAGACGATCCGTAAATACGGCGCAACTCTCAGACGAGCGAGCTGTGGGTTTCTGCCATTAGATCAGACTAAAAAGAACACCCTAGCCATAAAGTCTTAGTAAAGCGCAGTGAATGCGATAAGAGATAAAACGTGTAGGTGCAGCAGGTAGCGTGTAATACCGACCAATAAGACGAAATAAACCAAGATAAGATGTGCAAAATAAGTCAGGACACGTTAGATTCATGAAGAAGGGTCGTTCTTAAGGCTTTCGCGGAAGCCACGAACGAAAGAATGGAACGGCAGCAAAAACCACCCCAACATGCCGGGGGACTCTTCGGTCGGCGGTGCATACGCCTCTGTGCGCGGACGATTAACGGGCGGTTCTCCTTCCTCCTCATCGTCGCGAGGTCGTTTCGCACCCGTGACCGCACTGTCGGTAACAGAGCCAGGCACCAAGGTGACAGCCGTAGACGCCGTGGAAGGGGGTTTCTCTGCTGTGGGGAAGGGCACAGAGCTTCCACCTTGCAATGCGCCCTCTGGAGAGGTTGGCCTGAATACCAAGTCGTGAGTCTCGATATATTCCTGGAGAGAAATAGTTCGTACTTGCACTGGGCTTTGTGTTCTTCCCAAAGCCCAAGATTGTGGTCTTGGCCAACACTCCCAGATACCTTAGCGCCATATTGGACGCATTCGATCGTTCCCGCGTCGAAGGACTTCATGAGAGGGTCGTTGATAATGATACGTTGTTTTTCCGCCGATGACAATCTCTCACTAGGCCTGTATGCGACGTCAGATGTAAAGACCGAGTGATAACGATGTGACCTACGGTTCTGGCGCACACCTATCACGATGTTGCTTCCACTTCGCAAGGTCGTAAGGTTGGCCCTTCTTCAAAGCCACCCACTTCTGGCATTTCGCACACTTGACACGCTCCTCCTCAACACTCTCTATGAATTTGTCCGCCAAGAGATATGCCCGGCGCTCTGCGACGTTACGCCGTGCAGGCTGCTCAGCAAAGATTTCCTCGGATGTCATGTTCACAAGGGCATCTGCATCAGGAGGTAGTGGCGAATCACTAACGTAAACGAACGATGAGTAAAATCTATTCAAGTTGTCGATGGACATCGTACCTCGCCAGCTCTTGGTCGCATTTGGTGCGGTGCCGTTCCCATGGCCCCACGGCATATGCCTGTTTACGAGCCAAGTTCACGATTCGCTTACACCTAGAGCACAGGGCACGGTGAGGTCCAAACGCGTGGCAGTCCGATTGGTTTCTGAAGTATTCCTGCCGGTCTTTCGCAGTGCGGCTTATCTTGCCTCCAACCGAGGCCGTGGCAAATGAGTCCGCAAAAGAGTCAGCGACCGATGCATCCTCTTCTTCATCGCCAATGAGAGACTGTGCCCTGAACGGAAAGGTGTCAAGCCTGATATGCTAGTAAACGGCGAATAAAACCAACACGCACGCTTTCGATCGAGGCTTGGCTCCGATAGGCGTCTTGCCTCTCACGGACCTTGGTTTAGCAGCACTTGGCGTTACTGGTGCAACTTTAGCCTCGCCCATCGACGCCGGGGGCTTGGTGCGTCCTTGTACCGAACGTGGCCTACTTTGGCTTCTGGTTCTGGGCCTTGCGCTCTTCTCGGAACCATCGTTTGAATTGCGACGGCCTCGTTTTGGGGTTGGTCCAGGGACGTCACTGGATTTCGCGGATCGTATAGGTCAAATTTCTAAATTGTCATAGGCAATCAGTAACCCACCGGGGGTCTATCTTGCGAGGGGTTTTGCGGGGAGTCTTCGTCCGAAAGTGTTACTAATGTGTAGAGCGCCACCAACACAAACTCTGCCTCACCTTCGCAGATACCGAGCTGACGGGTTTGTCTCTGGCGCTGCCTTGACGGGTCAGAGGTCTTGAAGGGCGAGCTTCTTCCTCAGAGTAGCTGTCGTCCGAGTGCATGCTGACAGGGGGATCAGGCAAGGAAGGGGAGCGTTATAAGCCAAATTGGAGCCCTGAATGTCGGAACGCGATCCTTACTCGGCAGTTTGTGATGTCGCTTGGTTCCGCTGTTCTTTGTCAAACTCAGAAACGATGGCAAAGGGTGGCATGGCGCACCTTGGAACGTTTCGCGTACGTGACTTTGACGGGGGTCCTGTGGCATGTCATGAGCGCGTTGCGTGGTCCAAAGGGCCGCCACTCACCGACTCGAGCTGGCCTCCATCGTAGCCGCTCGACGCTGTAGAAAGACGCGGAAGAGTACCGAGCAGGTGTCGCGCAGGTGGTGGGACTGGTGCAAAAGCAAAGTTGAACTGGCAGCATCGCGACACGCTCTCCCACAGATCAGCGCCATCAAACTCCGCCGACGCGTCCATGCATTCCGGTCCAATAGGGGTTCTGTGCGCTTGGACGCTCAACGTTCAACACAGGGCCCAACATCGGGTCAGCGTCGTGGTGAACAAAAGCTCGTAACCATCCCTATCGGGCACACATGTATGAATATCTTGTCATTAAATGGTGTAACGAGCGTTATGGTCTATCAAGATAGCGAATTGACGATGACAAAAGTAATGCGTGGTATCCCCCAGCTGATGCAATGCCCAATATGAAAATGAACCAACAAAGACCTTTTCGTGAAGTGGAACAAAGCTCTAGAACAGAAATAGCAAACCAGCCACGATGTTTGGATCAAGCCAACTGGTACGTTGCGATGTAGTTAACCTTCCATTTGGCCCCTGTACATACATTAGTTCGATGTCCTCTAGTTGCTAATCGAGGATACTCACATTGGAAGATAGTGGTGTTCGCCACGGCCTGCTCGCAGGTACCCGGGCATCCAGCGCTGGCATAAGTGGGGCCAGCAAAGTCTCCGCAGAGGGTGGTGTCCAGAATCAGGCTATGGTCGTAGAAGTGCTTGTTAATATCGCAGGATCCAGAGCTGAAGAAAGCAACTGGCGTAGGCCAGGTATCAGGGTTGGGTTTCTTCGACTCAATATCGGCAGGGATCTCGCCACGAGGGAAGAACCACATCTTAATGCCCTGGCTGTTCCAGAGATGCGCAAAGACACCACCAGCAATCATGTTGAAAGGCTTGCCGTAGCTGCGCTCATCTACATCTGAGAATGCACAACCCCTGTTGTCGTTCCCGGAGCTGGCACAACGGTCGTGAATGACGTTGGTTTTCAGTCGGAGGTTACCAGTGGAGAGTGTACAGCCTTCGCCGGTGTGGAGGGTATACTGGTTGGCGGGTTGCTCGTGAACGCCCTCAAGGACGTCGATCTCGCCGCCATTCGGCCAGTTGGGGCCTACCGACCAGTATGCAGGCCAGACACTGCATCCGTGGGGCATCTTCCAGAAGTCGGCGATGAAGAGGCCTCCATTGTACTTCTTCTTGGTGGATATCCGGACTCTGTGGGAAGGATCTAAGAATCAGGAAAGGAACGCAACACGAGGCAGCTACTTACGAGTCACGCTTCCCTCCCACTGGAACATTGGTAAAGTCGTCGACGGCAAGAACAGTCGTCCCATCCTCTTGAACAAACGCAAGCTTCTTCTTGATCGCATTTTCTTTCGTTTGGTAGTTGACCAAACCATGAGTTGGATCCGGCTCGGAGAAGAATTCCCAATCGCTGTGGCGCGGCCTTAGTCAGGAAGAAGGATAATCGAGAGGCGCTGAATAGTTGCTCACTTCAAGAACGATTCTCCGCGGTAGAGGTCCTCCAGTTTGTAAGGACCGGTGTTGTTCCTCGCCTGGAGGTTAGTGGCAGTTCGACGGCCAGCCTGATTATGTCTGGACCAGTGAACTCTGTCGTGGGTGCCAGCCAGGCCTTCCAGAGGCGACACCAAAAAGAGCAAAGCTGCGGTGAAGATGATCTGCATATTGTCGGGGAGTGGATGATTCGAGCAACAGACGTGAACCAAAGTACGGAAGGAAGAAGCGGAAGGGGGAAGGGGGGGGATGGGATAGAACGCTAGGGCTCTGCCAGCGAGAGAAGGGTCAATAAAGGGCCCCACCGGCGTTGCTGGGGCCAACTTTATATACCAACGCATAAGCAAGCACCACGAGGTCCATTGTCCCATTTTCAAAGACAAATCGGGCTTGGCAAGCGCTTGATGGGAATTTTGGCTCCTCGATCGTTGCACAGCGCTTCCTCCACCGTTGCCACTGGCCACCGACAGCTCCGTTGTCCTCACTGAGCCTTTGTTCGCCTTGTNCTGAGACGCCGAACACGTTGTGAAAGACAGACGCCAGGCAATNTGTGAACTTGGCATTCAACAACCTGCGAAATGTTATCAGGGCCCATGCAAACGGTTACCATACCAATCGTGGGCTCTGGAGTTCGGATTCTCCATCTTCCGAACGGCGGTGCGACTGGGCGGAGCAGTCAGACTGACTGGAAAGGGCTGGAACGATNNACCTGATGTTTGGCATTGAGCTGACGAACAAATACACACATCGAGTATGNTGTTNCCACGACATGACGTAAGTAATGGCCCCTAAGATTCTGAACCTTGAAGGCAGCAGCGCCGCCTCTCACCTAAACCACTATAACAGTCNACTAACATGCCTGTCCCTCGCGCGATTATCGAGCAAATCAAGAGGCTTATCCCTCCTCTTGATGGAACNCTCCACAAAGGACAGTCAGGTGCGCGAACCTTGNCTCTGGTGATTGTGAACGTCGCTTCAACGTCCTTCAGGTCGAGTTGGCGTGCTCGGGGGNGCCATGGAGTGAGTCGTGCATTGCGACAGATAATCGAGGCAAGGTTTGACTCCCTGCAGCTATACTGGTGCACCATTCTTTGCTGCGATGACCGCACTTCGTTTTGTGCGTGTTTCAGCACCTTAGGAAACCTTTCACGCAACTTACACGAATCCTGCCAGGGTGCCGACCTCTCGCACGTCATCTGCTCCCCAACTGCAGCAGGCGCAATTAAGTCTTACTCTCCAGACCTTATCGTTCATCCCATTCTCAAGGAAGAATCGTAGGTCGCCGTCACACCCCCGCTTCCAGTTAACCAAACGCTTTGTTGTCAACAGAACATGCGGACAGGTCACCCCACTACTCCAATCCCTCCTCTCACGACTGCACGTCCTCATCGTTGGGCCTGGCTTGGGACGCGAACCCTACATGCAAACTTTTGCGAAGCTCGCGATCCAAATAGCTCGAGAGACCGGCACATATCTTGTCGTCGATGCCGACGCACTATTCCTCGTCGGACGCGACCCGTCCATTATCAAGGGTTACCGCCGGGCTGTCCTTACACCCAACGTCGCCGAGTTTAAGCGCTTGAGTGAGCAGATTGGCGTCGATCCAGCTGCCCCAGCCGAGCAACGCGCAGGGTTGATCAGCAAACTGCTTGGNGGTGTGACGGTGCTCGAGAAGGGCAGGCAGGACCTAATTGCGGTTGATACAACTGGCAGCNANGCAGATCTGAANGCAAGTCAGTTGGATGGATCGAACGAAGAACGGGAAAGCACCACGGAGACTGTGGAGGTCGACGTTGAAGGNGGTTATAAGCGATGNGGAGGTCAGGGCGACGTCTTNAGCGGTTGCGTGGGGTCGTTCATGGCNTGGGGTAGGTGCTATGAGGATGGNGCATTCGGGTGAGCCTCCATGAAACCAGATATNTCGAAGANGAAGCTCATCGTATCCCAGAGACGGGAGTATTCCTGCTTCTCGAGTACCGTTACTCGCNGCTGTTGGGGGCAGCATGGTAACACGATCCGCAAGCCGCCGCGGTTTTGCAAAACAGGGNAGGGGTTTGGTTACTCAAGACTTAATCCCGGANGTTGGGGCTGCATTTGCAGAACATTTCGGAGAAGAANCAAGAGGAGGACGGTTATGANACANTCCNCCGTGAAAGGACTCCAAAAANGCGGCAAGTCATGAAACACCGAANGAATCCTATTCCACCCTNTATTAGCTATGTTACAACTTGTCTCTATATTCGCATTCCGGAAGANACCACCCGCTTAGGTGATGACAGTGGGCTTGTCAACACCGAGNAANTCCTTNAACTTGCTGAGCTCCAAAGCCACATCGATAAGGCTTTGCANGCCCTCCGCGGCGGGCTTGGCCAGCTCCTCGGGAGAGGCAGANGGAGGAAGATAACGCTCCACNTACATGCGAACGGTAGCACCTTGACTGCCNGTTCCACTGAGACGGAACACTACACGCGAACCGTCCGAGAAGGTGATGACTTGACCCTGGTTCTTCGAAATNGAGTGGTCGATGGGATCCTTGTATTCGAAGTTGTAGAGTCCGGAGATTGTGAACTGCGTTCCGNTGGANGAAGTGTGGACGCTGTTNTTCAGTGATCCGGAGGCGATGGCGTCATTGAGGTTCTTGACGAGAGCATTGGCGCCCTCGGAGGGAACCTCCTCATAGTCATATCGGCTGAAGAANGATCGGCCGTAGATAGAGTAGAATTCCTGCAGGATATCATTNATNCCAACAAGCTTGTTGGGAGANTTCTTGTTGGCGGCNGCGATGATGTTGAGCCAGGCTAATTAGCTGTCAGTCACATTGTTGGANTAGTCGCNGTGNCAANAGACGCACCAACGACAGCCCAGAGNCCGTCCTTTTCACGAATGTGGTCGGATCCAGTACCAAANGACTCTTCACCACAGATGGAAAGGCGACCAGCATCCATGAGATTCCCGAAGAACTTCCAACCTATACCATTTCCGTTCCGGTCAGTCCCTATCTCATAATCAACGTGCGNGGNGCGGACGCACCAGTAGGCACTTCGAAGTACTCGAGNCCCTTTTTCTGTGCCACGAGATCGATAGCCTTGCTCGTGGGCATGCTGCGAGCCAGACCCTTGACACCACCCTTCTTGAAGTACGGGATGACATCGGCCCAGTGCGCGATGATAGCGACTGAGTCGGAGGGGGTGACGAAGGCACCGTGTCCGTAGATCATGTTCCTATCGCCATCACCGTCACTGGCGGCACCGAAGGGAATCTTCTTAGCCTCGACNACCTCAACGAGAGAATGGGCATAAGTCAAGTTGGGATCGGGGTGTGCTCCACCGAAATCGGGGAGAGGGACGCAGTTCTGGATGGACGTTTCGGGGAGGCCGAGCGTATCGACAATGATGGCTCTGGCGTAGGGACCGGTAACACCGTTCAGACCATCGAAGAGAATGGGGTAGGTATCCTTGTGGGAAGCAAGGAATTCCTTGATAAGGGGGGAAATCAAAAAATCTCTTGGAGGAGCTCGAGGTAGTCGGCGACTGAGTCGATGATAGAAACCTCAGCAGGACCATACTTGGTTTCGCCAATCTTGGATAGATCGACCTGAAGGGGCTATCCGTCAGGTACGGTTCAAGTTGAATCGCAATGACTACCTACCTCAGGTGCTTCGAGGACCTTGTAGCTGGAAATGGTCTTCGTCCTTTCGTAGATCTTGTCAGTGACGCTCTCGGGAGCGGGGCCACCATTGGAGACGTTGTACTTGATGCCAAAGTCGTTGTTCGGGCCTCCCGGATTGTGACTAGCGGTCAGGAGAATGCCTCCGTATGCCTTGTACTTCCGGATAATGTTGGAAGCGGCAGGAGTCGAGAGGATTCCATCCTTGCCAACAATGAACTTCTTGACACCGTTGGCTGAACCAATCTTGAAGATGATCTGGACGACCTCAGGGGAGTAGTAGCGTCCATCTCCACCGATGACCAAGGTCTGACCACTGGCGTCGATCGAGTCGAAGATGGATTGAACAAAGTTCTCTGTGTAGTGCTTTACAACAGGTCAGCACCCCTTCCAAGATCTGCGGGTTAGGTCTCCATACCTCTTGCTGGAAGACCTTGACACTGCAGGGTGGTGCGTCAGCGCTTCTGACGCGTTTGCAACAGGCAGACGGGACTCACCGCTTCCTCAGACCAGAAGTACCGGGCTTCTGGCCCTCGTATGGCTTAGTGGGGATTTCCTTGACAGGGTAGGACATTACAGGCGATGGAAAGGGACGGAAACGCTGGCGCCCCGTATCGATCCCTGCTATATATGATGTCAGATCGTGCCACGTGATCGCTTCTCCCGAATTCGAGTTTTCGCATCTCCGCACCGGTCTAGCAACGTTCTCTAGCTGCTCGCACCCTTCAAACGTGCTGCAGGTAGGATAGCTTCCCGGCGGTAAAATCTGGCGCATACCATGGGATCTGTCGTCCAGAAGCGAGCTTGTACTTGGGCGAATGGTTGAATTACCAGAAGTCCGACTTCCGGACACAACGTGAGCGATGTTTTTATTGAGGGAGATAATCCTCCCTTCTCTCTGCTATTGCAGCTGTGCGGCATGGCGATCAACCAGAAGAAAGTGGGCAACCCCTGACACTGTGGTTGGCGCTTATCAGTGATCGGGATAACATCAAGCCAATGACCATTAGCGCCCAAAATGACGTAGTATGTCCTCGTTCTGGGGTTAAGAAGGCAAGATAACTCACTCAAAATTCAATCGTAAAACGCCATAATCCATCTAGGAACACTGTTCTGCATCTTGTCCGTTCAATATTCACGCAATGCTTGAGACATGGCGCCCAATGGCCATGGAGAGCTTTGATGCCTGTCTACTTTCAACGCTTCGTCTTGAGTACGACAACTGAGCACCATTGCTTACCTGTGCGCGACACCTGCAAAACGTTGAATTCGAGCTACTTCCTCATGTCCCACGTACGGCCGCGCGCCGGGCGAACGAAAGCCACAGCCCTGTACCCGGAGCGGGGCTCTAAACCATCCGAGGGGCGATATACAAGGGAAGTCTGCGAACAGATGTTGCATGGCAGCATGAACGGAACGAGGAGGTGCCCGAGAAAAGCTGCTCGCTAATGGGCGAGTAGGCGGGCCCGCGGCTTTCTCAGTAGACAATCTGAACC
>JANDKE010000419.1:0-25772 GCA_027627275.1 Coprinellus aureogranulatus
CGACAACGCGCTTTTCATTGTTTGTCTTGACGATGCTGCGCCGGAGAACCTCGCGGACCTCTGCAACAACTTCTTGTGCGGGACGTACAACGTCCAAGGTGGAGAGCAAGTGGGAACCTGCACGAACAGGTGGTATGATAAGGTGAGCACGACTATTATTAGTGACTGTGGCATTCGACTTACTCACCCTTCTTCCATAGCTACAAATCATCGTGTGTGCAGACGGCACTACAGGCATCAACTTTGAGCATACTGGTGTCGACGGCCACACCGTCCTCCGTTATGCAGCAGACGTCTTCACTGACGGCTTGATGCTCATGGCTCGATCTATCAACCCCTCTGCACCCACCATGTTCCACGCTAAACTATCACCACACGCCAAGTCATACAAGCCTCCACGAGGCTCAAACGGCGCTCCTGCAAAGGGTGGGTCCATTCATTTTGGCCTTCCACACACGATTCGAGTACTGATCTGGTTTATCAGTGAAAGCAGAACTCATTGACACCACGCCAAAGAAGCTCGAATGGAAGCTCACTCCTGAACTGCGCGCAGGAGTACGGTTTGCGGAAACCCGCCTGAGCGATCTCATTTGCCAGAACGACTGCCAAGCTCTGGAGTTTAAGGGGTACGGCAAGAACTTTATCACCAGTCATGGTTTCAGCCCAGATGCTTTCGTGCAGATGGCGTTCCAGGCTGCGTACTATGGCTTGTATGGCCGGGTGGAGTGTGTGTACGAGCCTGCGATGACGAAGGCGTTCTTGCATGGGAGGACGGAGGCGATTAGGTCTGTGCAGCCTGAGAGCGTTGAGTTTACGAAGGTGCGTTTGTTTCGCTTTCTGAAGCGAAGCGTTTGCGAATGACATGTTGGACCTACAGACGTTCTGGTCGGAGGCTTCCCCAACACAGAAGGTCGCTGCTCTCAGGAAAGCCTGCGAGAGGCACGTCAAGCTGACGAAGGAGTGCAGTCAAGGGTTGGGTCAGGATAGGCACCTCTACGCGCTTTACTGTCTCCTCCAGCGTGAGCTGAACGGCAACCTAAACCCTTCGCCTGAAGATCCAGCTCCTCGACCTGCGGCATCCAATAAGCTTCCTGCTATCTTCACCGATCCAGGATACTCTACCCTCAGTACTTCGATCTTGTCTACCTCGAACTGCGGAAACCCGGCGTTGAGACTCTTTGGCTTCGGTCCTGTTGCCGCCGATGGGTATGGTCTTGGGTACATCATCAAAGAGGATGGAATCTCTGTGTGAGTGACTAAAAGTTCAGTGGAAGCCCTAGGATTTCGCTAATTGGCGTGCAGTGGGGCGGCTTCAAAACACCTCCAAACGCGACGTTTCCTGGATACTCTCCAGAGCTACCTCCAGGAGATCCAGCGTATCCTGATTCAGCTACACAAGGCAGCGAACCAGGGACCCGCACCGTTCGTCGACCACGCCGGTGTGTTGCGAGATGGGAAGACTGGCCGGCCAATTCATGGAGCTACCTCGGACTCCTCGTCGGATGAGGAAGAGGTTGTACCTATGCGTGAGTCGCTCATTACAACCGATAACGGGTTGTGGTCTCTTGCGAGACTATGACCCGTCGTCTTCCGTTTCTGCTGTGTTTCGAGAAACGTTTTCTGACATCGATGTTTAGCTGGATATGGGTTCTTTGATAGCGGAGAAGTTGAGAAGCTGGGACGCAAGAAGAAATCGCGGTTCTCTGACGTCGGTGAGTAGGGTTCCCGGAATCTTGGAAGCCCGTTTTGTTGACGAGTGTTATAGGCAAGGTCATTCCTCTAGCGGAGTACTAGGGAGGTTCGCATCATTCAGGTTTTCTGGACATGGGGGAAGGGATTGAGTACCGAGCATCGATCCATGTATAACAAAGGAATATCACTCAGCACCGTAGCAGACGTTTTGTACCTCTGGGGTCGTGTATCTTTATAGTGTAACTTGTATGGATACCAGTGTACTGTTTTTTCTTTAACTCAAATCGAATCTCAAGCAAGTTCTCCCTCTCGACTACCTGCTCGGAATCGAATTTAGGCGCCCAAGACAGTTTGACCTGAGCGGTGCAGGGCATAGTGCTTGCTTGGCTGTGTTTGCCATGAGCTTCCGGGTCCAGCGCTTGGACGCGGCGAGCATGATGTGAACTTGACCTCTAACCACTTCGCCGTTTCTGGGCGAACCCATCCACTATCTATAACCCCCACGGGCCTACACTGTTTGGGTACTGAAGGGAGGGAAACACATCCACATCCTCCACGGTCACCTTACCTGTCACGACAATCAGTATTTGAGGTTCCACAATGTCCCTACCAATACTTCTTCCAGCAAAGTCAATACCGAAACCCCATGCGCTATCGCACCTCGAATGGACCCCAAAACGATATTTGTCTGAGCCTCAGCCCCCTTCAAATGAGGACGCACGACTGCAAGAAGAGTTCATTGCGAAGCAGTTGTTGGAAGGGAAGATTGTGAAGAAGACGCGTCCGCGGAGAACTGTGGATTACAATGGTGGAATGGGACGCTGGGCACTAGTGAGTCTCTGTGTTTCTGCGACGTTCACAGCTGAGAACGAGCCAAGTCTAGGAAACTTAGACCGAATCCAACGTATATTCCTCAAGTGAGGCCAGCACCACCGTATATCATCGACGTGAGGCTTTGTTGCGACCGTGAAGGCTCCGGATTTTGACTGTGTTATAGCTGCTCCCACCAAAAGCTTACCCAGACAACGCCTCAACGTCGCTATGTACCAAATTCGTGCATACCTCAACGAACAAGATTCGGTGTCCCGTGAATGTTGTCACTGTACGTTGGGGTTTCCATTCTAGCGGAACTATGAACTCACTTGGGCTCAGTGGACGCCAGAAGCACGTCGAATCTTGACCGGCTCTACCAGCGGAGAGTTCACTCTATGGAATGGCCTCACATTCAACTTCGAAACGATTCTACAAGCTCACGACACAGCTATCTGCGCCATGCGCTTCACCCATTCCGGCGCGTACCTCGCCTCTTCCGACAAAAGCGGTATCATCAAGTATTTCGAGCCCAACATGAACAATTTGACTGCCTGGCAAGGGTCTGCCTCCAAAGAAGCTATTCGAGGCATCAGTTTCAGTCCAGACGACCAACGGTTCGCAACAGCCAGCGACGATTCAAGCGTCAGGATCTGGTCGTTTGCGGAGAGTCGGTTTGAGAGCGTGTTGTCCGGACATGGTTGGGACGTGAAGTGCGTGGAATGGCACCCGACAAAGGGCTTGATCGTGTCGGGAAGCAAGGACAGTCAAGTGAAGTTCTGGGACCCACGAACAGGAACGTGTCTTTCAACGCTGCACCAGCACAAGAACACGATTCAGGCGCTGGCGTGGTCACCTAACGGCAACCTCGTTGCAACAGCATCGAGGGATCAGACTGTGCGCGTTTTCGATATCCGCGCAATGAGGGAGTTCCGGGTGCTTAAGGGACACAAAAAGGAAGTGTGTTCCGTTGCATGGCATCCTTTCCACCCCGTCATCGTGTCTGGGGGCTCTGAAGGCGCGATTCTGCACTGGGATCTATCCAATGTGGACGTCTCGTCGGATAGCATGGCTGCTGTGGGTGGAGCGAATGGTCCTGTACCTGGCAGCGCGCCGCTACCTGTAAGCCCAGGTCCAGCTGCAGATTTCAGCACCCTGCACAACCCTATCGTGTCTTCCCCTCGTGCTACGCTATCTCAAGCCCACGACTCGAATGTTTGGGCTTTAACGTATCACCCATTGGGACACATCTTGGTCAGTGGGTCGAACGACCATACGACACGGTTCTGGAGTCGCGAGAGACCTGGAGATGCAACATCGGTGTTCTCGGGTGGTGGAGAGAAGCCTCCTGAGATGATGGACATGTCGGGGCAGGACGAGGAGGACGAGGCGTTCGTACCTGGATTCGGCGGAGGAGGTGGAGGTGGAGGTTGGGGAGGACAAGAGGACGATCGTGAAGGGGTGGACAGTCGAGAGGCGGGTACGACAATACCTCAGGAAGGGACGAGCGCGGGTACGGACAGCGGGACAATGGAGGATATGGTGATGCGGACGATTACGCCATCCCTGGGTTTGGCGGTGGTCCCACAAATGGGGGAGGTGGGGGAGGTAGGGAGGAACCTCCTTCTCGTGGGTACTATGAGGGAGGGGGGAAAGGCGTACTGGAAATTGTAGTATCGTAGACCGAGGGCTTCGCACCGCTTCAAATCATCTATAAAACACTCATAACTCTTCGTCCGTTTATCCCTGAACTGGGGTCAGCGTTGTGATAAGGGTAAAGGGAGGGGGTCGGAAGACCAATGGGCAGCAGGAGGCAAATGAGCCTCGAATGCTAGAGGGGTGAAGGTAGAGGGTGAAGCGATGAAGGAAGAAGGGGGAGACGGTAACAGTGGCAGATTCGTACGTAGTGCGAGAGACGAGACGAAATGAGACGTACTTATCCGGATTCCCAAGGTTTATAAGGTAACTCCCATGAGGGAGAACGTGCTTGCAGTCGTAGTCGAGCTCGTCCATGCGCTGTTTGAAGAGGGCGATGGAGGAGGGTGTGAGGGGCGGGGATGTCCATTTGCGTTGGGATTTGAGGAAGAGGGCGAAGGCGTTCGCTCTGTGGGTCGTCGTATCAGCTTGTTTCGGTTATCTGATTGGGGGGAGAGGGAGGCAGGGAGAAGGGATTCGTCGAGGAAGAAAGTAATGGAGAAGGGAAGGGGAATGAAGACAATGGGGAGACGAACCCACCCTATCATAGCAGCGTTCACGACTGCGTTCTCCACACCCCCACTCGCCGAAACGTGCGCGCCGACTTTCCAGGGACTCTTCACTCGAGGAAGGAACTTGGTAGCGTCGTATTGCATTACTTTCGGTTTTGACTGCTTCTTGGGTTTTGGCGCGGGCGGAGGGGAGGAAGGGGAGGGAGAGTGTTGGGTGCCTGGCTCGTCGTCGCCCTCTTTGGGTGTTGACACTACAACGATGACCGGTCGTTTCAGTCGCGTCAGTCGCTGGAGAAGCCCCTACCCTCGCCAGCTTCGCCTCCTCGTGTCGCAGGAAGAGGTCCTCCGCCAGGCGTGAGGAAGGATTGTCTCACTAAAGAAGGAGAGGATGCGTACTGGATGCTGTCTCGACCTTCGTCACCCGCTTCCTCCTCGTCCTCTTTGGCGCTGGTTGGATATCGCCGTCAACTCAGGACAACGAAGACGTGAAACGAGAGTGTGCTCACCGACAGCTTCGTCAAACACCTCCTCCTCTATCTCAAATCTGAACCTCTTCCTCGGGTACCTTCCGGTCCCTTCCTCCATGACCAACCTCATCTCTATCTCGTCCGCAGAGGTGTTCGAGAGCGTGCGTTTCCGTGTCTTGGGTGGCATTTCGACCCGGGGAAATCGTCTGTTCGGTAGGGAAGGGTGCGAGAGTCTGTTCAGTAGGGAAGAGTGCGTGCGTCTAATAGATAAGAGAAGAGGTAAGGTGAAAAGAGAGGAGAGACGCGAGAGGGACGCGAGCATATAAGACGCGTGATGAGAGCGGGAGCTGGGAGGCGGGGAGTGTGACGCGCTTGTGGAGGCGGGGTGCCGAGGTGCCGAATGGGTTCGCACGCCTCCGGATAGGGGTCAATAGCGAAGTTTTGCTTTTTGTCTCTTGCCGTCATTGCGTCCTCCTACAGCCCTCGCGAGGTGCCCTCACCCGCTACGGCGCTCACGCGTTTTGTCTATGTTCTCTCGTCCTCAATCGCACTCCCCTGTCATGCACTCACTCTATGTTGACGTCAAAGCTCTATGGAACCGACCACGGCGTTCTCTGGTTGGCCAATAGCTGAACAGCCTCTCAGCAACCGACAAGAAGGACGATTCCAGTGAGGGAGCTAGGTCTATTTTTCACCCTTTCACTGTCAGTAGCTCCTCTTCCAAGCCCTCAACTGGCGGACGACGCGGCACCCATTCTACTCACAACCCGTCTCACTCACTGGTCACAAACACTCGGAGCGCTGCATCCGAGTCACGTCGAGCGCCAGCCCGTTTATCGTGAAGTGCTTGGCCCTACATTTCGAAGCTGCCATGGCGTACGTGTATGGAGGCGACTTCCTCGGCATTGTTTCTGGTTTGGTCAACAGAGGAAGCAACGTTCTCGCAGTGGCGATGATTGATTAATCAAATGCCATCGTGCTTAAGTTTGCCTGCAAGCTCGTCTGGGCTCTGCTTCTACTACCTTACCTGGGCCAAGTGGCGCCCGCTCATATTGTCTGTATATAAAGCCTGCCACAATTTTCTTCCGCTTCGCCTTGCCGCTCATCCTCTGTCAACCATCTCCCCAAGTCTCTCAAGGCACATTTGACGCGCGCGGTACACCTCGAAATCGTCTTCCTGTTCAAAACCTCGGAAATCTGGGTCCCGTCATTCTTCGAGGGTCAGTACATTTTGGCGTGAGGCAATCCGTCCTAGACTTCGAGACTTAGAGCTTCCATGGTGCGTTATGGTACGACTTTCTTGGCATTGTTCTTGGTTCGGTCAACTGAGGAAGAGATGTTCTCGCCGTCTTGCAAGTTCCGTCCACTTTGGCGTCACCCCCATCTATAGTACGCTCGCCGCTGGGATGTTCTCCCCCTTTCTCCCTCATCTACTGTCAGTCTTCTCTCCAAGCCATTTAACAAGCGGACGATGCAGTACAAACCTCCAAACCCATCCTCCCGCTCAACACACTCGGAAACTGGGCCGTCGAGCGCCAGTTCTACATACCTTCAGCGTGGAGTATCTTCGTCCTACCTAGACTTTGACCTTCCATGGGGTTTGAGAAGGTGAAGGCGAATTCCTTGGTACTGTTCCCGCTCGACACTGGAAGAGGATGTGCAAGCACGGTATACTATATATATCTTGGCGTTGATTCCCTCCGAAGGGAGGACGTCGACATGTTCTCCCGCTTGTGTCTGAATCTTACCCGAGATCCAAAACGTGGCTAGCGTCTACGGAAAGTTCACTCTGGCGCGGCTCAGCTCAGCTTTTCGCGTACCACTCGATTACTGTCGATTTATTGTGGACTGGAAGGCGGGATAAGGCACTGTCATTGCGTCCTTCCATCTGGAGGGTGGATAACGTGCACATCGTGATTCGTGAACTCTAGTCCCCTACCGGTCTGCTGCTATACCTCGGCTCTGCTCATTCCGATAGCAAGAAAAAAAAATCACTCTCAGTCGAACGGTACTCGCATATCTCCAGTGGATGCTCTACCTGCTCACTCCTTTCCCTTCACAAACGCGTAATTCGTGGAAGTCAGCCCACGGTTCGCAGTCGAGTGCCAGCTGGAGAGTTTCCCCCGGTTATTGCTGCCACCTCACACTCCACAAGAACTCTCGTGGCCAGCATGTTACAGGCGGAGAGCAAAACCACTCCAAGGCAGCTACTGGATACTAACGCTCTCCGAGTTGGCGAGATGCTATACGTGTTATTGATGCGCTCCAGGCGAACGAGAACGAGAACGAGAACGAGAACGAGACCCGGGAAACACCTCCCGAACCGGCATCCGTCCCCACACCTACCATAATTCCCTTGTTGAGTAGCCATGTGTCGACACATTGCGGGATTATTCTTCTTGGGGTTTGGGTGCTATATACACTGGTTCGCGAGTTACGACGAGTTAAGGCTTGAGGAACGAGCACTATGGGCACTAGGTTCACTTTCTCCCGGCGTTGAAAAGGGCTTCTCTGCACCCTCTTGGAGTACGACGAGGTCTGGATCGAATCTGTTTTTTGATATGTCTATCTGATTGCATTATTCGAAGCGAAACTGCTCTCCGTCTCCAAAGGTTCACACTCAAGCCTGTGTATCGTGCTACAACGAACTCTTCCCCCACTTGGTCATCCGCTGTGGCGCCACCGAGGTTAAGCAGATTCTGCAGTTGCTCTTCATGCTATGGCTTCAGGGAACACGATTCTTCCCATCGGACTTCGATTATCCCGTCCCCTCGAAACACCCTTGGTGAACGCTCTCAGGCGTGTTCATGGCGCGCTCCAAAGGAATTCTAGGTTTGTTGGAGGGAAGGTCTACTCCCGAACAAGCGTGCGATCTCTTCTAGTATCTGGCTCACTACCCTATACTCCGGTGCCTCAGGCTCTTCGTCTCTTGATCCTCGAGAAGTGGCCCTCTTTTCCGTTCGAGTCCTTGACTTTCACCTACCTGGAACCACCGGCCCGCGTAGTTGTGTACCTCTCCCTATCTACCCCAACGAGAGATCTACGCGGACCTATGTGGAACTTCGGTTCCGCTTATCCTTATTCCTTCAGCCTTCACCGATTTCTCCAAGAATTCTCGTTGACTCAGCTTCTGGAGTTTCGGAAGACAACTCCGCTGTTAACTCTGTGTATCACCCGAGGATCCCTGCTACCGATCGACAGTCGCTTTCACATCGTTCGCACGCCTCGGAACAGTGGTCGACTGGGAAGGTTGCTCTTTTCAATCTTGTCTCTCGCCGTCATGCCCCAGCCCCTCTGACTCGGTTCACTTTGCCATTCTTCTCTCATGAGTAAACCGAGCCGAGATCTTCTCTCGCTTCGTACTGCCGATGAACGCTATCCACAACGCGAAATCGCCTTCGAATCCACCTCATGTTGTCACAGTCCACTCCCTGAGGGCGTCAACACGAAGGGGGCTGTCTGTTAGCTTCCCTCCATCATCGTGTTCTGGTGCACCGAACATCCAGGCCTCACCACTCGTCTCTTGTCTCACGGCGCCTTCAAGTTGTCGTGCCCTCTACCGGAAAGGAGGCCCTACTGATCTGAGACTACCGGTGTTCGTTGGCCCCCTCTCTCGCTGGGAAGATCGATAGGGAACAAACATCTCGTCTCCCGCTGTATTTTCTAACTCTCGCCTCTCAATGCTCGGATAGTGGGCTCTGTTAGCCTGTTTCACAGATACGACGACAACGAATTGGTTTCCAAGAAGGTCGGCGGGAGTCTACCGTCGAAAGAAGCGCGTTGTTGCCGAGAGCGCTGATTCGACGTTATGGACGTTATGGACCTTTCGCTCGAACCGCCTAGGTACATCGACGACGATATCCTGGGAGCTTCAACCATGGGGATCATCAATGTAAGATAGGGAAGCATCATCCATGGGTAAGTAATGCGAGGTTAGGACTGTATGGGCATACAATCTCCCTCAAAAGCGCCTAGCACGGAGGAGCAGTTTCTGTTTCACGTTATGGAGGTGATCGATGAACACGATCCGGCGAGATCCGGAGAATGCGTTTGTACGCCTTGGATACATGCATAGAGCAGCTGCTAAGTTAGAGTATGGTGTGTAGCTTCTTCGTCCTATTTTGCCCCTTTTACCTCTCCAAGGAAATTGCACTAATTCAGCCCGCGTACGCGGCTTCTGGATGTGCGTTGGGTATCGGCGGCTACCAGGGAATGTCATCGCATCCAGGATGCGATGTATCTTATAGTAGAAGGGTTTCTTTCTTCTCCAAGCTCAGACCTCCACACCTCCTCCTATAAGCTCCAGGGTTCCTTCTAAAAATTTAGAAGTCGGTACAGGCGCTTCACCATAAGCACACCCTTACAGCCCATGTTCTTCTTGCGCGCTAAAGTTGTGACCCTAATATCAAAACTGCTTCGATTTCTCCCGAATTAAATAAGAAGGTGCTCCATCCCCGAATGGTACATCACATCCAACTGAGGAGGATCGAGAACGAGAGATTGGCGCGAGTCGGAGACATGGATAGAACGTGAAGCAAGTATACACGCGTTGAGCGGTGCGTTTCACTCGCACCATCGAGCTTTGGGACGAGTACCGTCCTGATAGCACGTGCAGTAGATTGTGATAGCGCCCTGGGGTGTATAATCTCATGTCCCAGGACGAACCGCTTTCATGGGAAATTATTCATCTCGTTAGACGCCCGCATCCAAACGGGTATATCGGTAGAATTGACTTAACATCTAACCTGTACATTCCGAGTCATTGAGAAGACTCAGACTCGTCTCCAAACATCCGTTCAGAACGATCTACAGGCTGTTGGAGAAGCCACTCTCTCACAGCAGACGGGTACTATGAACTAGAAATTTGCGGAGCTTCCACTGGGGTGTGAAGGTGTGCCAGGGCTGTGCGTCTACAGCAGGGAGACGTGTATATATCGGACTCTAGCTGGTGAGCTTGCGCTCCGCCTGCATTTGTTCCGCGAAGTTGATACGTAGGTTACCAGTTCGTATTGTGTAATCTATCCCCGCTAACCGCCTGACTATCGCAGCGACATGGACACTCATCCCGATGCCGAAGCAGACACATGGTTCATAGGGCGTACGAACCGCGTCCTTCCCCAGTTACGGTGCCACCTTGACTGAGAGGAACTTGCAGATATCGTCGTTGAGCGCATTCTGCCTCCGGTCACAGAACATACGCAGTGGAACCTCAAAGAAGTACGGCTCTTTTGGCGGGGCGCTGAGCAACAAACGCGAAGGTTCATACTTCGAGAGGAAGGAACAGGGCGGTGGAAGTCCGATGCATGGACCACTATGTAAGCNTATCGCAACTCGCTACCGTGCACCGTGTCATTAATTCCCGCGGAAATTCAAGCANCACGGATGATATAGAACCGACTAACGTCATCCTAATAGACGACGGAGGAAACTACCTTGGGNTTCGGTCATTTCACAACNGAGANGTCAAAGTAGCGGGAGGTAGGCAGNGTTGTAATGTGTGCAGTCAAACCCTACTTACCAGGATATCCCGGATAGATCACTTCCAACAGGCAGAGACAGACCCAGGACCAGAGTTCAGCATATCCTGGCNGACCNTAGTATNTGTCCGCTCCCTACCAATGCCATCACTCGATGAATTTTGTAAGTGTCCCATTTTTCTGCCGCTCTGTAGTTGTCTGAGTGTTTGTGGGTAGACNCTNTATGCGAGNTTGTGGCAGANATCACCCAGGGTCTCTTCGGGCNTGAAAAGACTGACATGCGCGATAGTTTGGTAGAGACTTCGCGNATGCTAGCCTCCGNCACCNATGTTGATCACCCACGTCGTGCGAAGCGGATGTTCAACCTTGGAGAAGCCCTTATGAAGAGGTTCAGACTCAACCGGGAGCTTGGCGATCTCAACGAGGCTATTCATTGCTACCAGACTGCAGCAACATCTGCGCGACCAGGCTCCGTTGAAAGGCTTGACTGGCTCTACAACTTTGGGATGGCGCTTATGGAGCGGTTTGCCCTTCATATGGATATTCAGGTGGATGATGAAATGATGGCGTACTTGGCGTTTGAGAAGGCACTGCAACCCACCCTCATAGACGAAGATGCATGGATGAGACAGGCGCTCTTAACAGTAAGGATATGTTTGGGCCCACTAAAGCCATTCTTGCCGCCAGATTCCACGTCATTCATGATGAAAGTTCTTCAACGGGTGGCTGAGCGCTTCGATGATTATCCTGAAGGCATCATCAGAGTATCGCTTTACATGTCGGAGGCCCATATTATTCGCTTCAAACAATCTGGGGACAGGCGAGATATGGATGGAGCTGTCTCAGCGGTGCGAAATGCGCTTGAGGTAGCTGATCTGAACGGCCACTGTCCTCTCCACCCATGTTATTTCCTCGGCAAGCTATTGATCGACAGGTTCAAACTCGGGGAGCCTGGCAACTTCGAAGATCTGGAGCAAGGGATATCTGCATTGCGGCGAGCCCTGGGGCTTTGCGACGAGAGTAGTGAATTCTTTATTTCAACGCTCCGTCATCTCGCGTCTGGTCTAACTTCAAGGAGCCAGTCAGGGGATCTGGGAGAGTCCATCTCACTATTGAGACGTGCTGCTACATGCTACTTAGGTGATCCACAGGTCAAGGCGTACGCGGCCAGTGAATGGACATCGCTCTTGTTTTCCCTCAATCCGCGATCCCCCGAGCTTTTGTCCGCCATAGATATCGGTGTCCATTGGATCCGTTCAGCTGGAGGGTACCATCGCACGGCAAGTGCGCAGTACGAAGCGATCCAGGTGTCGCGTCTCAACAGTACATTCATTCGAAACGGTGCGGCCATCGCTTGTCAACTCGAATTTCCCGAGCGCGCTGTGGAATGGCTCGAGCAAGGATACAGCCGTGTATGGACTCAGCTGAGGAGTTTGCGTGCACCAGTCGACGAGCTCCTCAAGCATGATAGGCATCTGGCGGAAGATTTTATGAACACCTCCAAAAGGCTTCAAGACTTTGCAACCTCTCCAAGGAGGATGGAACAGCGGGATCTCAACGCCGGGGATCAACTATTTCACAAATGCAGCNTTGAACTTTGCTGTCTCATTCGCAGGCTGCGAGGGAGTGGGAGATACTCNTAAAGCGAGCGAGGGATATCCCTGGATTTGAAGACTTTCTGAAGCCAATAACTTGTTCCAAGCTCCTCCAGCAGCTTCCCGCGTCCGGCCCTGTGGTCGTCATCAACCTGGATGATCTCCGGTGCGATGCCATCGCCCTTTTATCAGGAATGGANNAGCCGTTTCTCATCCCACTTCCGGAATTCTCGTTGAAAACCGCAGAGAAGTATCGCAAAGACCTNCACGNCTCGCTGATGCGACATGGGCTATGTGCCCGTCAACCTGAACCAGACTTAGGCCATGATGATTCCTCAAGGCCAATGGGGACATACCGCAGNCGAGGAGACGCGGGCGTGGCTGTAAACCGCATACTTCGGGGTCTGTGGAAATTGGTTGTAAAGCCAATCTTGGACGCTCTCGGATTCCCCGTAAGCATTCTTCTTAGCTGCGAATACCCAAATCTCACTATNAGTANAGAGAAGTGACCTGTTGTCGACCAAGGTGCTNCCCCGTATTTGGTGGTGCCCAACCGGTCCTCTGTCATTCCTTCCACTCCATGCAGCTGGGATATACGAAGATCCAGGGCGCGAGAGTCTTCTCGACTACGCTGTATCATCTTACACCCCAACCGTCACATCCCTTGCTGATCGANTCATGCAAACGGCTCCGATCAACGATGCNGTNGCGGGACTCCTCCTTACATGNCACCCAGATGCGATCCCCAGTCAACCTATCCCGGGAGCTGCCAGGGAGGTTGACTCAGTCTATGAGAGTGCCTTGAAGAATGGGGTCAGGGCGGTGAAGCGTGATGGTAGCACAATCTCCGTCGATGAATGCCTCCAGGCCATGGGGCGCTTCAGCAGTGTCCATTTGGCGTGCCATGCATCTCAAGATTCAACTTCATCGCGAGTTACTCCATCGAGTGAAACCATGGGCACCTTGCCTCCGAGTCCGGGGGTACGGCGGAATATCGCGAAACCGCTAGCCAGTCGCTTCCACTTGCATCATGGATCGCTCGATCTTCAAGCCATTATCGAAAGAAATTTGGAATACGCTGATTTCGCTTTCCTGTCAGCATGTCAGACCAGCATGGGCGACGACGCACTATCAGACGAAAACGCCCACCTGGCCGCTGGGATGCTGGCTGCGGGATACCGACGAGTGGTAGCCACTATGTGGTCAATCAATGACGGAGTCGCGGAGCAGGTCGCCAATGACTTCTACCAGTACTTGTGGGATCAGAGGCCGCCTGGAACCGTGGGCGGTTTCGACGGATCGCACTCTGCGTACGCTCTTCACAGCGCCGTCCAAAAATTGAGGCTTCGTCTTGATGATTCGGACAGCTCCCTGCTTAAGTGGGTTCCATACGTGCACTGGGGTTATTGATTCGAGATCGGACTGCAGCGTTATTCCACCCATAACCCCATTCATTCCGACTCCCTTATCCTTCGTTCGTAGATTTCGTTCTGCCGCTTGAAGTTTCAGTATAACATTATGTATGCCTCTCTCTCGTTCTTGCCTACTTATGCTTCGGATTCGCTTCGTCTTCTGACTCCTTCGTCCTTATCCCTGTTTCCTGTAAATGTATATCATTCTTCCCGTTCGCTTAACCTTTGGTGCATGCTTACCCTATGGCCAGATATCGCTTCGCTCCTCCCATTGTATCGTTGTTCCTTCAGTTTCGCTTGGGCCCGTCTTGCCTCTGCCCCAATTTAGCTGTACTAACCCCACTCGATCGAGCCTCCCTGTTTATGTCTTGCTTACCGTACTATATATATCACCGTTCGTCATTCCCTGGTCTACCGTCTTTGTACAACTCGTCGTGTCAGTATATTTTGATAGTGGTAGATNACAGCTACGGAGGATGAGAAGGCGACCCGCGAACCCAAAGGTGAGAAAGGTACTCATCGTGACGTGCGTCAACACGACAACCTCTTTTCATGTGGACCATCGGTTCCTACAAGTTTCGCGAGGCTCATACATACCTACTCGCACATGCGTAACCGACTGCCCGAATAGCNCTCGATGTGAAGCGCCAACGAAATTTCTGAGAGTATAATGGGGACGAGGTGAAGCATTCACGACGATAGTCGTGTGCGCTCAAAGCCGGGGATTTGATAAGCCTGAGGGTGCCAATAAAGTCGTGAACGATCCAAACGAGACCCAAGGCGTCAGTGCACCACGTCCTACTGAACGCACTCCCACAACACCTCNGTCCTCTGAACCCGCTCAGCAAGAGGCTCTGAGAATACACACAGACAGAGANTAGCGTCGCCCGCACCAAGCTCGGAGTCGACGGTCTCGGATGCCACACGCGTTCGTGATCACTGATGAACACGGCGTGCCAGCGCGGTTTTGGTAGCCTGAGGCAGTCGTGAACGATNCAAACGGGACACAAGGCGTCGGGACACTANGTCTTACTGAGCNCACACTGCACAGCATTCGGTCCCCCACTCGGTAGAAGGCTCCAGGAAGACACGCGGACAGCGATCGATCAGCCTCGCCTGTACGAAGCTCAACAANCTCAGATGCCCCACACTTTCTTGATGAGCGATGAACTCGACGTCCCGCGGATCGCATGGAAAAAGTCGAGAATTCTGAACTAAGAACTGGGAGGAAGGTGGCGTACCTCAGACAGCCGTTGTATAGGGCACGATGATGCCAGAGAGATGTAGAGNGTTCACCCAATGCGGTCTGATACGCCGGCAGATCGAGAACGAGAGCTCCATAGTCCGGACGACGCAAGAGGGTGGAGNACACATCTCTTCAGTGAACATCAATACGAGCTGACTGCAACTCGGAAGAACGAGAAGAAATCCAAGTTACCAGCAACAAAAGCAGAACGAGATCTATCACCGACGCGAAACGGTCGGGTTGGAGCGAGAGGAAANGGAAAGCCAACGAGTATGCACAAGCATCAAAAAATACTCTGTAGGAACACGAGTAAGGCCNATTTGAAGGTAATGACGAACACGGATATCGAAGAGAAGGAGCGAAGGAGACGCAACATGTCCTCCAGCTGCAGAGGTCACGATACCCGCGGTGTNGGGTGGTGCATCGNTCAGGCATACGCCGATGAGNTTTACACTCTCTTCTGTCGNACGCNGGCCGACGGAGNAACCNGGGCTGAGTACGNGGTCGTTATAAGCCNACCCGANNACNACGNGGTNGAGGATANGTNGNGGAGAGGGAGGNNGGGGACGNACCGGAAATGGCNGTGCTTCAAACNGAGCACTCCGCATNGNTCGAGATCGTCNAGAAGATTTCTTCGNTCTTCATGCATNTGATTCNCCCATGAGGGAAGTCATGCTTACAACCGNCTTTGAGGTCTTTGATGGGCCGCTTGGATAGGGAGGCGAAACAGCTGGAGAGCGGGGAAGATGCTCGTTTGCGTTGGGAATCGAGGAAATGGGCGTTGGCGTTGGNTNTGTANNAGATGCATCAGCATTGGAGGCCTTGAGCATNNAAACCAGAGATAAACANTAGTGGAGANGAGAGGNGGACGCACTCGATGACAGCAGCGTTCACAGCGGCGTTCTGGAGATCACCGCTCGCCGAAACGTGCGCGCAAAACTCCAGGAACTTGTAATTCAATGGATAAAAGTTGTAGGGTTGTATTGAGTCACTTGATACTTCGATTTCAGCTTAGATTTGGGTTTGAGGAGGGTTCCGTGTCGTTGGGATTACACTGTGTGTCTAGCTCTTCCCCTTCCCTGTGTTCTACCGACACTGGGATGAACGGTGCGAGACGGGAAAGAGGGAGAAAGGAAAGCGGCTAGTAAATACAAGAAACAGCTTCAACGTCGCGAATCGCGTCTTCCTTGTCTTCCTAGAACTTGGTGTCGTCGCCGAGGAGCTCATCTGCGAATGGCAAACAAACGACGGGTTGAGACCTCGACACGAGGAAGGGAGGGATAGACGCTCACCAATGGCTTCCTCGTAACCCTCCTGCTCTTCCTTCTCAACTTTCACCCTCTTCTTTGGCCCCTTACTCGGCCGTGCATTGCCTCCATTCCTACCACACTGGTGTTTGTGATCGTGCGTCCTCGTGTCCTGGGGCCGGGCATGGCTTACAGCGGCGAAGAACGTAAGAGCCGCAGAGAGAGCAGTCATTTGAGCCGCAGACGAAGGAAAGCCCGGAGAAAGACGGGAACGTATAAGCCGTGTTTCCCGATTCGCGATGAGAGCGGGAGTAGAGCGAGAACTTGAAGTGACACGCTTTGGAGACGGCGCGCCGAGGTGCCGCTCGAGTTCTCACGCTTTTGAATAGGGGCTGAATCGGTCAAATGTGAAATTTGCTCTTGCTTCCAACTTGCTTCTCGCCGTCATCGCTACACTTCGCGCGGCTCATGAAGAGTCCCCCACCATACCTGCGTTCCTGCTGCTCTCATTCGGCTCGTGCTTCATCTGTCTTCTCAACTGTGTCAAGGACGGATTCCCTCGAAAAGGAAGACCTATGGAACTGAGACCATGGCCCGGGACGTTGTTGGCCAATCGCTGTCCCACAGCTCAAGAAGACAAAGGTCGATCTCAGTGGCGACCTGGGTCTACATTGCCTCTTGGTTTTTCTCTTGAGCTTTCTTACTGGCGGACGATGCGGTACGCCACTCAGAACGATCTTATTGCTCACGGCACTCGAAACTGGGCCCGTCGAGGGCTGCTACCTTTACCCCAAGGTACTTTGTCGTAGACTCAGAGCTCTCTCATGGAGTGTCAGGGGGAGACGTTATCGGCATTTCTTTCTTTGAACCCAAGAAGAGATACCCCCACAGGCAAGCTCGTTTCACCTCGGCGCGACTTCAATTCAAGCATGCTGGGATGTTCCTCTTCTTTGCCCTCCCTGCGATCCGCAACACGACGTCCACTCTTCGAAACAGGCCTGTTGCAGTCCATCCCAGGTTCTCGTAAACCACTGGATGACTCGATGCTTGAAGACTAGAAAGGGGACCGGGACGGTAATTTCTTCTGTCTGGGTTCTTATCGTGGCTGTCAGAGCGACTCGAACTCCATTGTAGCTCTCCTGCTATATCCTGTCTTGACGAGACGCGGAACGTACGTCGACCGCAATCTTGCACGCATTCGGTTCCAGACCCGGAACCTGCTCTCAAACCTTCATCAATCCGTCGATCCTCCCCTTTACCAACACGTTCTTGGTGTGGGACCGGCCCGTTGCATACGATCGGGGAAACTAATGTCTGCTCCTTTCCGTTCGTTGTAACGCTCTAGTTCATGGACAATGACGTGTTCTGTCTCGATGAACGTGCACTATCGTATCTATGCGAGCTTTCTCGCGACAACGACAGGTATTACTCTGCGGATTGCATTTTGGGAAACTGCTCTCCGCCCATGAAAGTCGCCCTTAGGCTTTTGTAGGGTAGAACGGGCTCTTCCACGCACCTCGTCTTCCGCTTTGACGCTACCGAGTTCACTGCACACATCATTCGCAGTTGCCTTTCGGCAAACACGATGCTCCCGTCGATATTTGCTTGTTCTGCCTCTCCGAAGCACCCTTGGCGTACGTTCTATAGTGGGTTTGGGACGCATTCCAAGGAATTTCTGAGCGTGTTGGCGCGAAGTATCTACCCCCGAGGATGCATATGATCCCTTCTAGGGTCCAACTCACCGATACCCATAAGGCACTGGATGATTGCTTCGTCCCTGTATCCTGGGAAGTTCGCTCGCCCCTTCCCTCCGAGTCCATGACTATCGCCAACCTGGATCAAAATGGTATAACTCCCTCATCTACCCCAACGGGAGAACTTTGAGTACATGGAAGGTGCCTCCGGCCTACACCAATCTCGCTGCGACTCAGCTTCTGGACCGTCGGAAACAACTTTGCTGCTACCTCTGTGTCGTCTGGGATTCTTCGTACCCGTAACGCTTCCGTTGAGGCGAGAAAGGTTACCGGGGTAGAGACCAGGACGACTGTGCATGACGCCTTTCCGAATCGGGACGAAAGAACGAGTAGGAGGAGATCGTGCCATCCCGAACTTCGGGAAGGCCTTCGCCCCTATGGGTATCTGACTGCCGAATCACTCTTGTGAACAGGCGGCTAAGCATCGCAAGTGATTCTAGTGCTCCTTGCGTCTCTCTGGAATTCTCATCTTGCAATCTACCACGGGGTTTTCCATAGGGTTTTCTCCTTCGATGCTAGTCCGGGGTTGGTGCTCACCATGGCTGGTACTGACCATTGGAATCCATACCCATACACATCGACATCACCTCAGTACTCTCGTTCCTCACTTCCACCTCCTGTGACACCCGCATACTACGACACCGGTTTGATGTCACTCACCGAGCCCGTTAGGGGAGTTTTGGCACTCTTCGTTACAGTATCGGACTGTCAGACGGGTTTCACCTCGAACTCGCAACAGTCGATTGTTACGAGCGGCAAAATACCGAAACCCCAAACAAGCACTCAAGTAACCCGGGTTCTCGCAGAATGAGGCTTGTCAGGTCAACTAAATTTACGGTGAGTCTGAATCCCATTGCTCGCTCCTCTTACGACTTGATCAAACTCCATAGCTACGGCGCACTGTAACGCGAAGAAGGGGGACGCCGTACTGTAATCATACAACCTGACCATGGTACGAACTATGCGTAAACTGACAAACTGTGGTAGGAGTCAAGGTACACCAGGCATAAATAGGAAAACTCGACAGCAAGACGTGTTGAGCCTCTACTCCTCTGTTCGTGATGCTACGTGTCTACCAGCTCGCATGCTATTCGAACGTTCTTTCGGGATCGGTTCTTGGAACCAAAAACAAGGGTCCTGCTTGTACCATGTTCCACGACGAATAGTTCTAGAAAGGCGACTCCTCAAGCGAGCAGCTCAACATCTGAGATGGAAGGAAGATTCCGGGCAGGAGTATGCGTCCCTGGTTACAGAACAAGTCACATTCCAGAGAATAGCGCGAGGTGGGGTGTTGTCTTGCGATGATGACCATGGCTAGAGGCAAGGAGCAAGTTGAACTTTGCCTGAGACCTATTCTCAAGCGTGAGTAACATTTGAACTCGCCCGCACCTTGCCGACACCGGCACCCGCCCACCGCCCCTCGACAGGCGCTATAGCCAAGTGGTTACGGCGACAGATTAGAACCGTCCTTTGGGCGCTATCATCTGTTCCTCTTTGAGGGCGCAGGTTCAAATCCTGCTGGCGTCGGCGATGTTTTTGTCGGTGTACGTTCCGGTGTGCGCTTCAAGTTCATGTGCCCCACTCTCAGGCACCGTGCGGTAGTACCCACAGTCATCAAGAAGGCCTTCTTGGGCAAATCGGCAAACTTACTCCGACTATCATCTGCACCTTCTCAGTAACTTCCTCCCGCTTCTCTTTGCCGACACTGAATGCATTGGGTTTGTACTGTGACGTACTGTCGCCAAGTTCCAATGATGAGTTCCAACAAGGATGGCACTATCTTCGGAAGTTTCTCGTCTGAATCTGCCGTATTGGTGTCTGGAGAAATAAACCCTATTCAAGGCCTGTTCACACCATATGTTCTCCTGGCTTCTTCCCCATCCAACGCCGTCTCATGATATTTTCAGTCCCACTCTGACGCCGACCTCCGTGGAACCCATGATATAAGCCGTCGTGTCAGTGTCTATTTCCCTCCAACTTACCACCTTCTTTCTTTCTGGAACCCCCGGCCATGCATCTAGCTCTCAAGCCCATCCTTGTCGTCATCTCTTCGAGCTTATTCCTGTTAGCTCGTTCTCAACCGCTGCCCAATGTCGAGCGGCGTGGAGGATCGCCTGTTTGGAANGAGGTCGGCTCTCCGGAAGCAGAAGTGAATCCACTCCCGTCCCCAGAAGGTCCAAGTCCTGGCTGGAGACGTTCGCCAGAGGTCGCGGGTAGTATGCCTGGCTGGAAGGCACCCGACCCCGTTGAAACTGGGGCAGCCGATCGGAAGGTGGGCTCAACCCCTCCAAACCGTCGTCGCCACGCCGCTCATCCATACCCAACGGTACCAACAGTGAACGTAAACGCCGCCACCCTCACCGAAACACCTACCACCTCAACAAGCACGACCTCAGCTACATGTCCTCCCAGCGCTTGTCCGACCTGCCTCCCTGGATGGTCCTTCACCTACCTCCCACCCGTTACTGGTACCTGCTCGCAGTGTGCCTGCGTGACCGACACCTCCTACACAACGTCCACCAGTAGTTTTTGCACCCCCCTTGCATGTCCTGTCTGTGTTCCTGGCTATACCGTTACCTATATCCCTCCCACACCGGGATCCTGTCCGAGTTGCGATTGCGTTCCTATTACTAGCACATAGCTATCGAAGTGTATTTTTGAAATACCTGCTGTATCTTTATCTTACGCTCTGTCATGTTGCTTGGCTTCTTCACATCTCGGACCGGTCTTTCTTGCTCTCTCTCGCGCTCACACTCTTTATGCTTCCCTCACTCGTTCGTTACGTCTACCACAATTACCCCCTTTTGCCCGCCCATGCGGTACCACAGCTTGAAGTGTTAGCACTTCCTCGATCAGTGATAATTGTAGGCTTTGTACGTTGTGATACTCATCGTATGAAGCTGGTACGATGAGTGGCATTTCTGGCAACGGTCGACAGCCGACGACGCCACCAACTCTATAAATTCGATGGCACGGCCATCATAGAGCTTGGTGGACTCTTCCAGCCGTTCTCGACCACCATGAAGGCATTGTTCTTTGTGCTCGCATTGCTCGCGTCCTACGTTACAGCCTTGTATACTGGAGGAAGCCTCGANACANCCCGGGNCCTCACGCCAACTCCTACCAAGCGGCTCAGCAACGCCGAACGTCTGCGCAGGAACTTGCCTCTCCTTCCACCAAAGAGAAGATCTGGTCCTGGTCAGATANTTCACTTGCGCAACTCGTGACGAGTNGCAAAANTTTCTGACCGNTTACCCCTTTATTNNCCAGTTCGCNCCCCGTGCATCGTGCCGCTCCCAATACTTTCACNGGGAAGATTCAAGTTCGCAGCGCTTCCGATGGTGGGGTGCGAGGTTACATAGTGAACTGGTCCCTCAGCTCCCTCAANTTTCTCGGGCCCGAGTCCGACCTACTCGTGCAGATCACCATTCCAGCCAACGGCCANGCAACAGAGATAATTCCCCTCAATGACTCNGGAGCTTCGTCTGCGTTCCCCTTNTTCGGCGCTNTTGGCGGCTCGAACCCNCTCGGACCTGGATCGACTGGGTGNGCGTNANAGACTTTATGGATTGNTGCGAGCTAACCTCCNGNNCTNCTNAGCACTGCNGGNCTCGCNGGAGTNAACCANAGTGAGTTTNANATNGCNGCACTGGCATATGAGCACCCTTTCGGAATACAACCATCGTNTACAGCCCCTCCCAATTCCCCGCCCTCACAAGGTGCTGAATCCACCATCTGGTCGGTGGATCCTGCATCCCTGGCNATAACAGTGCAATGGACNAATNNCGANGGATGTGAGTTGACGTTGCTTTNCTTGCTCGAGCACAACTAANCCATCCCTCNTTCNCTACAGCACAATACCCCACGTCAATCGCGTATGACATTAGAGTCAACCAGCTATTCNTGGTTGGAGACCTCGCCGCATACAACGCGGTCTTTTATTATCAACCCGCCTCAGCTGTCGTGAGTGNCTTCATTTTTCTCTGTGCTCGTTGNGCTCATCGAGGTAGACNTTCCANTTTATNCCTGCNGAGGGCGGAGGATGCTGAAGTCAAGACAACTCGCTGTAGTTTTGCTGGTCCNGTTCACACCNCATCTAATACTNTTTATACCCTGTCTTGTTGCTAATTTCGGACCNTCTAAGTTGCTATTGGCCTACTAGTATNGCCTTACTACATAGTTNNNTTCTGGGCCNNTTNCNGTCNGCCATTTGGAAGNTGCGGCTATCTAAGCACNCCTGTGNTATCAAGCGAACCTCGTATANCTGGTGTCCAAGGCACTTTGTTCCGGGGACTTCGAAGNACNGCAGGCTCCCANTACACCTGACTCTTCATGGTAACCCCCGCGAAAAAATGTCTCGAGTTCGCTGGTATACNAAGNTGANCTTCTCNCCGCTCGGCTGCAGAGCAGCTAGGTACGGATGGCTCACATCCATTCATTAACGTTCATTCTTGAGNNGCNGTAGNGAAGTGNGNTNATACNATCCATAAACAGAAACAANGTCCATTCTCCNACCTATGCAATNCCCTTCCTCTTGACCCACTGACTATCCTTCCTNGTCGACATNTACACCTCCGCCCCCGGCTCATTCCCCATCCACGCNTTCTGTTGCGTAGGCACCAGGTTCGATACCAAAAACCTTTGGCCTGGTGCGAAAGTCCCTGAAGTCGANCCCTCNGACATGTCTATCCTCGTNGCNTCCCAAACAGTGAGCTGNGCAGTCCGGTGTGCCGNNTTCTTGTCCGTCNGAGCGTCCCGGACNACGAGTACCTGGAAGTTCCGGACGTTACGCGGAGGGCATACATCCTNCCTNGNNGTCAGATACNCNGANCGNGAATNANAGTGANAAGAGNACTCACCGCCAACTCCTTCTCGATCTCAGCNCCNATCCGTTCATGNTCGGTGTCCAGATTTTGCCGNACAAGTTGAGNAAGCCATCGAGCATCCNAAGATGAAATNNTGTTCATNAGTTCCAGCGCCGACGANGGNTCCTCCAANTCATCGTANNAACTGTCAATGTAACTCGGCATCTCGTCTTCATCGCTGATGGGTCGNCTCTTCTGGGCTTTCTGTTCCANTCGAGAGAGGTAGTCCATGTATAACGAAACGCGCTTCTCATGCGCATCGCGAAGCTTGGAGATTTCGNTATCGCGNCGTTTCTNGAGNCCATNGATNAGANGNCGACNGCNNGGTGNGAAAAGAAAAGACTNACGTTCCACNTGTCCACNTCCTTGAGNTCCTCAGCTTCNTTGCGCGGACCAACNTGNACTGTCCGNCCATCTTGCTCGATNAATTCNATGTATCCAAANGGGTGGACCTTCANGACCTCTACGTCCAGGCACGAGATNACACCACCATCAGGCGTCAACGAACGTAATGTCGATATATACCGTTCNTTCTGCNCGCCNAGCTTCGCNTGCCACGGTGCAAGGTTAGACGAGTTNCCAGANAGCTTCAGCGTCACNGAATTGTAAGCNTCCAAGATCTCCATNGGNTCCTTCCTCTCGGAGTTNAGCCTNGCCCCNGAGACCGCGAGTTTCCTTCCCTCNCGNATAANGCCNCGCTTGACAGCCCTGGAGAGGGGAGGGTCTATCTCGGCACGNAATCTGTACCATCCGTCCGTGATTTCTAGCATAGGGCGACCATCTTCGGATTNNANGACAGCNGAGACNCAGAGNACCATNGGGATGGTTGAGGNAGAGTCTTGTGTGACAATCCTGCGAAGGATAGGTCGNCTGCCTCCGTCCAGCTCNATGTCGTATCTTNANNNATCNTCAGTCTCTNTACTNAGNGAAGAACGTGAANGAAATTACCTTCGACGAAGCTGCTTCATCACNTCGGTCCAACACCAGCGCTTCTTNGCCTCAATCTTCTCNGATTGAGGGTCCAGTGCAGCCATGCCAGCGAGCTTCCACAGGATCAGGCACCAATGATTGGTNACCCATTCCTCTGTAGCCAGAGTACAACCTTGCTTCANAAGCTCNTGGTANGCNGTGGTTGCGTTGAGNAGNACAGTATNCGGNTCCTTGGGCGTTGACGCGGNCTNTGAGTCGAAGGAGTAGAAGCTATAGTGNANNGCNGTCGCGGGTTTGACTTGGCTGAGNTCTTGGACATTTCTGCANNNANAGTNTAAATGAGGAGCGCATANATGGAGGNNAGANNGNGCATACAATCCCANCTCTTCCAATTCTTCCCTAGAGTANTCCTGNGGACGGAGACCTGATGAGGCCAAAGTCANCTTCGAGCTNGAGGCGACCGCTAAATACGGTGTAAGTACNTGNANTTTTGTAACAGGTCAAACTGCNCTTACGCTGAGGCTTAATAGGTGGTTGCGAATGTCGTACCCCTGATCTNACAGAGGGCGAGGGAGATGGCTTGCTNGCAGGTGGGTACACTCTGTTCTGGAGCCGACTCTGTGTAAGTGGGGTNGCCGAAATCCGATTTGCTGGGGGCGCAGAATTCGTAACCAGAGGCGACCTGAAGGGCGACTTGAACGCGGAAGCACCCCGTTTCGANATGCCGATAGAGCGCTGAGNCGATGTGAGGTTCATGGGCGTNTGCTTCAACAACGATGTCCCTGGTCTCGATGGNGTNGAGAACGAGGGCTTTGAGAGNGGTGTNTGAGGNATCTGAGAGGCGCTAGGGGGAANGGTATTTATCGTGGAGGAAAGCACGCTTGCTGGTCGTTTGAAGCTTGGCGGGCGGAATGGNCGGCCTTGCGAGGTGAAACCCGCTGGTTGGAAACCTGGACGTGANCTTTGAGGTGTCGGTGTTGACGTAGGNGGGAGCATTGCATTGCGGGGACGTAGGGGTGTGAAGNCTGTGGNCTGGGACATTGGCGTGAAGGTCGGAGGGGGCATCTTGTTCGTCGGTTTNNAGGGTGANNCTGGCTGCGCTGGNGGNGCTACTTCGATTGTGCTCAGATCTTTAGCNGCGGCGGGNCCATCGTCCTCCAACTCCTCCAGATCCTCCCAGTCTGCTTCCCACAATTTNATNTTTGCTCTNGCAGCTGCAAGGGCNGATGCAGAGGGAAGGATGAGNCCCGCNTTCTCCTTGTTNGGGGATGATGGTGCNCTNTTCTGAATCTTNNCNACGTTGACACTTTTGGCTGATTGAAAGAGCGGGACGCCGAGCCAGTCATTGGATGATGGCTTGGGGGNATTNCGGGGCAGCACGGAAGCCACTTTNAACGAAGGANNAGCTTCGGCGACGAGAAAAGGACTGTCTATGTCGGTNGATGGGCCNGGGATGGAAGAAGGCGACTGTATGCGGTCATCCTTTGGTTGGGCCTGNGAGAGAGAAAAGTCTATGCGNTCNAANGTGTCGAGGTACTCTTGCGATATGTCGTCGTAGAANGGNGAGGANAGGCGCTGTCGTTTGCGTGCTGGCGAGCGATCCATGNTGGCGGAGGGCAACAGAGGCGCGCCCAACAGATGATCGCGGNGCCATGCGTTGNNCACGTGACCGAGCACGACGAGGACGGTGATCATCTCTTGCAGCGTTCATTGCTATTAGAGCGCGGTAGAGGCAGGACAGAGCANCGTTTGNAGCGGATAAAGAAAGGCGCTGGGAGGGACATTGCATTTGGAGACATGATGGCCATCATTGGAATTAATACGTGCAAGCGCTGGNGCTACAAATGTCAGTCCGAACCATGGGCAAGTGCTGTTCCACGCCCTCCAACTCGTTGTGGCCCAGAAAACGCTCCTCTTCCGTCCACACCACCGCNCCCAATTTTCCCTTTCCNCGCCCCTTGTCTGCCTCCGACATCCTTCANTCATCATCCAAGTCTGAGCTCGACTCCATGAACGGCGCAGGCCACGATGTTCCTCCAGCAAAGCTCGCCAGGCAGGCTCCCATCGGCC
>JANDKE010000042.1:0-47143 GCA_027627275.1 Coprinellus aureogranulatus
CGACAACGGGACGGGGAGATGGGGGAGGGGAGATGGTGGTGGTTAACGGTCAAGAACAGATGGGTAGAGCGCATACACCGAGCAATGCAACGGGTGCTCTCCCAGGTTGCTTTGATGGATCGTTTTGTTGATTTCAGGCAATTTGCAATTTTACCGCTTTCCACCTCCGTAACGTATGATATAACAGTTCGCGTTCCAACATCATCTCCTTCCTATTAGGGCAAGAGCCCTCCAAGAGGACGGTACCCCCGTCGTCAAGCCGCTGCTTGCGTCTCCCTCTCCTTTGGGCCGTTCCGTTGCTGATTCACCCGTCGTATTATCGGTGAGTCACCCAGCTCATTTTCCTCCCAGTCACCCTCCCTTTTTCTTTATCTTCCTATGACTACAACAACACAAACTGAATGAATTTCCATACCCTCAAGGAACAAGCAAGCCAAACCGATCGACCGACCCTCGCGCTCAACAGCCCAAGCGCACCGCCCACTTCCCGAAATGGCTATATCTGAGACAAGCGATACATTTCGGGGTTGCTTACCTCATCCCCCCTCTCTGCCCTCTAATGTAACCCAAACAACACTTGCGAATTGGTGTACAAACAAATCCGCAGCTGGTGCGAACGTTCTTGACACTACCTATGCACTGGCACAATGGCCCGGGATGAGCCAGGGCGCACTGGCCTTCGAAGCGTTCAATCATGAGGCCACACATGTACAGCCTCGCGTCCCCAAATATTCGAATTATCCTCGGATATCGTGCGTATTTTACAGCGAATTTGGCCTCGTGTCCTATGTTCCGGTGCACGTCCCTTAACACGCTTTGATTATAGGGTCCACCAGTGCAAGCTTTCCGTCACTGCCAGATCCTGACGAGATGGCAAGCTGGACTGCGGCTCGAGGCGCGGTATCTACGGACGAGAAATTCCGCTCGTCCTCGTGTCCTCGGAATCTCGCACCCGGTCTCTCGCACGTACGCTAGGTACGTTCAGGGTAACCTACGCGTGTTCTTCGTCGGAACGAGTTGAGGACATACGACGGGCGGGCGGTCTCCCTTACCGCCTTCCTTGAGGCGTCCACGCCTTGCCCTTGTGACAGTCCTGTCCTGGCTCTCCTCAGGCGAAGGTGGATGATGCAGTCGAAGATGGCGTACGCGAGACGATGTAACTGAGAACCTGGGTGCATTCCCCACACTTTTCAAATTGCCTAAGCGACGGCGGATTGGCTCGTCCTGTTTCTCATGCGGGGTTGGCCTTCGTCACTTGACGATTCATAGGGTCATCTCCCCTCCTTTCTCTCTTCATCATTGTTTTTGGAGGATCTAGGGAATATTAAACTCCAACTCGTAACATACGATACCGTGCTGCTCGGAACATACTCAGCATCCAACCACCCACAAGTCCTTCTCTCATCATCGCAGCATTCCAACCAGCCAACCAATCAACCACGCGTGCACCACAGTTGCACGGCAAACCGACCTTGTCAACCCTGCCTCACCTTGGGGCATTTGCCTTGCTCCTCCTCACTCAGTTTGAAGTTCGCTTTAATGCGCAGCCCTCGGAACGTTCGTTCACAACTCGAACGAACCCAGGCCCCCGCGCGGTTTTGCCACCTGCGTCCCGCAACACCACAGCCTCCACCTCCTCCTCAATGATCTGCTGGCGGTTTACAGGACCTGTCCTGGTGTCCAATATACCTGTGTCAAATCCGGTGCGGTAGGTGTCCCTGCGCACGCTTCGACTGGTAATACTACTTACTGGGTCATCTCACCCCAAGCATCCTGTGTCCTCGAAATATCACTGGGAATGCATCCGGTATCGCTCACCCGACGTGCACGAGTGTGGGGAAAGACGCGCGTGTGTCGAGGTACTAGGCTGGCGCGTTCCAGGAACCTCGCTTATTTCTTCTAATCTCTTATTAGATTTGTCTCCGACCTTCGAGCTTCGAGTTTCTGTGAAGAACCCCAGCCAACTCAGCAGCATTCAACTTTGCCCAAATTCCAGCCGCTCACTCTTCTACTACCACCGGTACAGCGAACTCCTCCATATCAACCAGTTTGAACGTCCAACTAAATTGCAGGACAGGGTAAGGCCAACTACGGCTCGAGGCGGGAGTATATCTGTGCTGGGGAAAACGTACGCCGCTCGCCGTCCTCGTGTCCTCGGAAAATCGCTTGCGTGTATCCAGGACTTCGCACCTGTTCCTATATAGTCAAGAGGAACATGACGCGTGTCGGGCTTTGGTATGCGGGATTGGCGCGTTGCAGGAACCACGTATCCCACTCTTCTATTTCCTTGATGTCTATTCTCTTCACGCTTCGAGTGTCAGGCTTCGATAGACGATCCAGCTCTACTTTGCCCAAAACCATAGTCACAGTTCTATTACCGCCGGCCCAGGGAACAGGTCTAATATCAAGGAAGAGTGGTGCACGCCTCAGGTAGGAATACAGTGTGCCTAAACATAGGCTTAGAAAAGCTCGGCATGCTGTTAACTATGACCTCAACGCCACGGATAGGTAAGAGGTTCTGACCTCAGACCAAGCCACACTCCTGGGAGGAGCTGCTTATCTCTGTACTCCAACTTCCAGTCTCCAGCTTCCGAGTTCCATGGTATTTCCGTGGTGCTTGGAATAATCAATTTCTCTTCGGCGTGTTGCGTAATCCAATCGTACGACTTGACGACTGCGCTCGGTTCGTTCTGCCGTGTATCATAGGCTGGCAAATTATTGGAAATTCGCCGTACATAGGACCCTATGAATCATACAGTGACGCTCTCCGTCTCCGCATGAGAAAACTCATCTACAGCAACGCTAATTCCCCGTCGGTCGGTTGTCGCTTAGCGAAGCGAAGCGCGTGTGTGCTTTGTGGGGGACTGCACCCGATGTCCCAGACGGGCGCTCAAGTTCCCCAAAACGTCTCGTTGTCGTGTGTTGCCCCTATCCCGACGCGAAGTGCTGGAAGTACTAGTAACGAATGTACGAGGAAGCGAGGGGAGCGAGGGGGACAGTGGAGGACAGAGGGTGGAGGTGGAGAGCCGTCGGTGTGTCTAGCGTCCTCTCACAGCGTTCAGGTCACTCAACAAACGAACAGATCATCCGGGGATCCTACCCCACACCGTTTTTACAAGCATGACACAAGGCGTAACGACATCCTCCTCCATCATACTTACTTGCCCACTTCCCTTCTTCTCAAATGAACTGATTTTTCGAAACGAAACACAACATAACAGCGTGGCAAGCGGCGACCAACCAAGCCAACCCAGCAATCCGGCGAATTTCAACGAGGCGGGTTCCTTGCGGGAACTAAAAATGGGTCATGCCAGTGATGTATTGAATTGCAACGGATTCCTGGGTCGGGGACGTTATGCGTTACGAGTGCAGGCGACGTCTATTTCCCCACACCTTGATGGTGGCTCGGGTTACGGAAGGACGGTATGTTTTGTCATTTTGTTCTGGGGTTCCTTCTCCCTTCAACTCATTTCGTCGTTAGTGAGCTTTTTCGTTCCCGGTGTTCATTTCGTTGCGAGTGAACAGATGGATAGGTACGAGGAGGTGAAGGTGAAGGTGAGAGGGCGGGGTCTGTATAGCCGGTGAGTTAGGAAAAGAAATGAACATATAGATGGAACGGAGATATACTGACGTCCGCACATACGTATGCGTGTACGTTGATGCATCACACAGACAGCCACGGAGGGAAGATGTCAGTAAGTATTTCTGGTCACAAGTCTTCCGATTCTACTCTGGATTTCTAAACTCTAGATAGAACTGGATCGCGGACGGAACTTGCGATTCTGACAAGGTTTGTTGTCGTGGTGGTAGGGAATTCGACTTCTCCCGTTGTTCGAGTCAAATCGTGGGGGCTCTAGATTGGACGAGGTGGCTTGGTACTGCCTCCTGGACTGCTCACTCGACGACCGGGGCTCTGGCCTGCATAACGTGGTACTGTGGTGGGCGTACGCTGGGTCCACAAAATTTCGAATACGCCGGGTATTCAAAATCCATATCTACGCCACCCACACGGATTCGCAGGAAGCACCTGCGTAAAAGGCAACTTCACCGCCGACGACGACAGTTCTTCGTCGCTCTTCACCTTTCTCTCTTGATGAGCACCTCCAGCCACTACGGCGTGAACACATTCCTTCGTCGCGTGCCCTTCTGCCTGTCAAGGAATGTAATGTAATGTGCTTGGCTGACGACGGGTATAACATCATCATCATCATCCCTTTGAGCCAGTTCACTTCACTTCATCTTACCCTGACTCTCCCTTTAACAGAGTCCTATCGACACCGACAAACACACAGTGCGTGTTCTAATGACCACGGAGCGTCGCACGAGCAAGCGGATAAGGAAACAAATCCTTCGAGAACGAAAGACGGGAGAAGCGCTCTTTAACTTGCGAATACCTGGGTTTGGTCAGGCGCTCTCCGGGGCCGGATTGTCGGTATGTTCTAATTTGGCGCGTTTGAACGCCCTTCATTGAAGCCCGATGTATTATGTGACTCTGCGATAGATTATGACAGCGTATATTATCGCTATTGGCGAGCCAGGGGGTTGTTCGTGCGAAACGCCGAAGAGGGCGCCTAGCCACTGGTGAGTGAACCGAAGCGCCGTGTCGCTGAGCTTGCCGGCGCCGGAGAGGTCGTGTGGGTACCTCGTTGCGAACCGTTAGTGGCGGCGAGGACAGAAGTGAGTCGGTTCGACCTCTCACTCTTCACCTTCAGACAACTTTACGTTTTAGTGTGATATACCGCTGAGAACCCTTGATAAAATTTCCAGCAGGTAGACTGGTCGTCTGCCCACACTATACCCAGCACCTCATGCCCATTCCCCTCGTCGGCGTCACGAATTCACCTTTATTCCGTCAGAAAAGCCCTATCATCTATCTAAGCGCCCCCTGACGATCGGTTGGCACCTCCTAGCCTATTTCTCAGCATAATCCACGCACCCGCCACTGAGCGCTCTCGAAAACCACGGAAAATAAGAATAGAGTGAAGGAGAGGAAAAGAGACTAAGGTGAATTAGGCAGGAGGTCTACGCGAATTGGTACGTGGGGTACGAAACAGTGGATACGACCCTTACCACATCAACATCCAGGTTTTCTCTATTGACCTTCACATTTCTCTTCACAATAGCCTTCCCAGCATCAAGTCTATTGGATCGCAACTGTCTTCCGTAACAGAGCTCGCGGACGGCGAGGTGAACCAGCGCACAAGGCGCTCGGCCGAGCCGCATTTGGGTAAAGCGAGTGACGATCGCGGTGCGCCTCCCACAGCGGGGTGACCATCGAGAGTGTAGCCAGGAACCCGAATTTCTAATCAAAGCTAGACCCTCGGTCCTCCCTCAACTTATGGAGCTCGCCACAAAGCGCGCTCTCAAGCCAATTCAAGTTAGAGTTTTCACCTAGGGCCGGACGCCAGATAGCGCTCTCGTGTCAGTATATGGAAGGAGGGGACCCGCTCCCTCCCTTCGGTTGTGGTGCCGTTCTTATAGATTGTCGGTGCGCTGTGGAGCGAGATTGGAGCTGGGCGATGCGAGATTGGGTTTCGGAGGCAACGAGGCTGGTGCATGGTCGGACTTGGGCGCTTAGATCGCGAGTTGGACGATGCCTCGGGTTCAACGGGTTTATGGCACTCGTGTACTCAAGCCGGGGACCTATTGCCTTTCGTTGTCAAGCCGTTGTGACCGCTGCTGTTGAGGCTTGAATTCCGCATGCGAGTTAGTGTGCTGTGTGCCTGCTGCGCGATGTGCAGCCGGTCCTGGACTCCGCACTCTCGCCTAAACTACCTGAGAGTTTCATTAGTACTTACCTTGCCTCTAGCTCTTCACAGAAATCTCCATATAATATGCCACAACTCCCAGGAGTGCCAGTGAGTCTTTCAACATTTCACAAAGAGCAAGAGTTAAGCGAGATTAAATTCTGATTTTCTAGTGATTTGCGAAGACGTTTCAGGGTTCGGCCATTCCCCGACTCCGTTCGCAGGCTTCTGAAGCGAGCCGGTCTTCTAGGCTGCCTGGTGGTAAGTAGGCTCGGACAATCGAGAGAAGAGGTCTTCGAATGCCGAAGGCCAGACTCTGACTATTAAAGAGAAGCAGGGAAAGCCTACGGGAAGTGGTGGTACGTGCTATGAGCTCCTTCGGCGAAGCTCTTCGCGACCTTCCATCCTTGGTTACCATCCCAGCTGAGCTAATTTACTAGGAAGCGATCGTACCTAGTTCGCTAGCCTCCGCCACGCACTAGCCGAAGCTGCATAAACGAACCCATGGGTGTAGGCTTCACCCACGGTTCACATTGTCCAAGAGGCAAGCGAGCTCAAGCCTTGACACGGGTTTCTTGTGGAAAGTGCGTTTACGGAAAAGGCATGTTCGCCGTCGAGTGTGACCTTGGCACTGGACGTAATATGCGCGACAGAGGCCAACGGTGGACGTCACAGGTAATGTTACTGAACGCGAAGAATTGAACATTTTCATTTGAGGGAAATGAATCGAGCTGGGTAGCAACGATGACTCCGGTCCCTTAGCATCTGACCTTGCTCTTCTCTTCACATCCCACAACGAGGCTCGAGGCTTCAATATTCAATGTTCATCATCATCGTTCAATTGGATCGTCACACATCGAGCTAGGTGCGAGTAAGCTTCTCAATCTAACAGCTTCGCTGGCTCGCTGCCGCATAATTGTATCGAGTTCGAGAGGCGGTCGGGCACGAGGACAATAATGGGCTGTGCTAGACGCATGGACCTCGCTCTTGCGCCGCCCTGCTGCGCCCGCAAAGCGGTTCTCGTGATGGCCCTGCTGTTTGGCTTCGCGCAGCATGTAGTCAATGGTGCAGCCAGTTTGGCAGGTTGGGTGGTGAATCTGAGGTACGGAAGGATGTCATCTGGCCCAAAGATCATACTTTTTCTCACTGAAAGTAGTAGGAATGACACTAGACACTGGTCACTCGACCATCAAGCTAATCTTATCTGTGTTGGCCTTGTTATCGGCGTTCGGCGATGCGCCGCCAAGGCATGACCATACAGAAAATCTGGTATTGTTGAAGAAGCTTCCGCCTTTTGTCACGAGACGATAATAGAAATCTAATTAGTATCGCGATTTCCAGGGTCTGTCGCGGGAGTGGCGCCAAGGTTCGAACGGTGGAATTGGAAGGTAGGGAACAAGCATGTGAGTCTGGCGCGGGCTGAGACGTCTGACCTGGGCGCATCTAGGTTATCGATGTGGAATCGCCGAATGGGACTCGTGTATCAGTCTCCAAGCTTCCTCCACGAGGCTTGTTACAGGTTGGAAGCGTTTCGGCAATAGCCGCTCGCTTAGCTGCGATCCTTGGAGTGCGTGGGCGCTTATTGTAGCGAGATGGACCCAAAGCTGCGCAAGTGAGCACAAAAGGCTCGTGCGACCTCAATCTCAGGAAATGAAAGACTACGCAGGTCATCTTCGATCGACGAAGATGGAAAAACCGAAGTCAATCCTCGGTATGCGTCAGAACGCAAAGATCGGATTAGACCTATTGCGTGCTTCAGGTTTGCCCAGCCCATCAGCACTATCGTATACCCACCACGCACCCCAGAATACCAGAGCCCAATCCTCGACAAACACCCTCGCAGTCAACGCAGGTGATCTTCGTTGGTTTCATTGCCTCCGCAGATAGGCATAGCGCAGGCTGCCAAGTTTTGACATTCTCCGCCTCTCGGACTTAGTCGAATTCAGCGTTGGAACCGGAACACTGGCGGGTCTGGAGAACAGTGGACGGGTTAATAGATGGGATGGCTGTCGGACCCTTGTCCCTCGGGATGTTCGCCAGATTCTTGGTGTTTAGGTTGCCGTGGTGGGTCACCGGCTTATCAGACTGAAATTTCCAGAAGCCCCGTGTGCTTTGATTTTCACTTCCCCTCATGTTGTCCTTCCCTTGGTGTAGCAAGTGAAGATAGCACTCCCCCACTGCAGAATAAAAGGGATAAATGATAAAAATAAAGTAGCAGTACCTCAGAGGAGCTCAAGTACGCCGCTCTTGAAGGAAATAATGACAAGATTATGGTGGGACCACGCTAAGCTACGCGGGCATGGATGTGACATCAGTGAATAGATAACCACCCTTCACCAGCGAGCTGACCAACTGCACGCCAGCCAGGCAGTGGGAATTGGCGATGGGCATAGGCTCCGTTCGCGTTTAATAAGAAAGAGGGTCATGATCGCTTGGAATAAGGCTGCCCATAACGGGTGTATCATGACTCGTTTTCAGCGGTAGATTACCGAGGTCTGCGAGCGTGCTCTCAGTTTCTCTAAGTGAAGTGCGTGTTACGAAGTTGCTCGAATCAAAGCCGCACAGTGGAACGGCGTACTAACGCAGCATGGCGAACTGTTCCGAGAGTAAGGTTGGTGATGTATGAAAGGAGCGAGGGCGGCCACGCGCAGCGAAACTCGCTCGAGGTGACGCACTACGTGCAGGCGGCGATCGCGTGTATTCCTGTATTACGGTGATACCATCTAAGACGCTATGGCGGCAAGGCACCGTTTCAAGCATCGCGGAAGCCTCGTTGTGTGGGGCGCAGAGTTTCAGGCCCTAGCGTACCACGTTCCTCTCAGCGAGTGCGTAGTATCTAGGGAAGGTGGTGTAATGATCTCACCGTAAGGTTGGCTGTGCTGCGATTGACAACAAGATTGCTGAAAACCAAACCAAACCGCCTGGTTCTGCAAAAGCCGCAGCTCACCCCTCCACCCCAACTCAAGCCTCCTGGGCAGCCAAAGGTGCTCACAGAAGAGGTATAGAAGAATTGAATATTCGCAATTCAATCCACAGCTCCACATTGAGGTAGCCAAATCCTCTCGCCTGACGACACTGAGCCAATTTGCGCACGAAAAGACTGGTTCGATGAGAATCCCATGGGCGGAATCGGAGCGAGAAAGCTTCGCGACGCAGCATTTCATTGCAGAACAGTACTAGAAGCTGCGTAGAAGTGTGACTGAGCAAGGGACCGCCATAGGGGTGAGAACTCAGAGGGCGCTTGATTGTGACTGACTCTATTGATTTGCGAGGGTTTCGCTGTCCAAGCAGAGGCGGCTCAGATTGGGTACTGGTATCCAAGGCAAGGGTATAAGATGCGACATTGAGTTGTATTAAAGCATGCCATGAACTATTGACCCTCGTTTCATCGCTCTTCCTGCCCCCAGTCTTCAGGATAGAGCAAGCGACCGCATTTTTTGACCCGCTTTCCCCCTGTGTCCGGCATTTCCCGCTTCGGCGATTGCCGTCGGGCGCGTTCGTTGACGTCGAGTTGCACTCTTTCCTTCACCTTCCAACCTTCCCTCCCTACCTCTCTCATTTGCGATTGCTTGCACGTTGTGGTCGTTGTCAGGTTATATTGTTATGTTATCTACGACCTCGATATGCACTAGTTTGGATTCATTTTAGGGTTGGCCCTTCTTCGAGCGCGGCCTGTCTCGATTTCTTGTCCATTCTTTGTATTCTGTGAAGAGCACCCCAAATCATAGAAGACAAGTGGATGCCGTACGTCCGTTGTCTTTCTTGGCTTAACAAGCTCACACTAATTGATAGGCATATACGCTCCTGGACTGAGCCCCTGAGGAGACCACTTGAAGAAGGCACTTACTCGAGCGTCCTGGTATCATGTGTTGGACCTCAATTGGAAAGTCGTGTGCACTGGTTTCCGCATGAAGTTTCCGTTTATTTCCGGGGCGACCCGGCTTGTCTGCGGAAATCTAGGGTGAAGCTGCACGTATTGCCCGGGGTCACTGTTACACCCTGGGCGCTACCCTGAAATACTGTCTCCTCCCTTAGACTGGTGCACCACCGCCGGCGGTACCTCGGCCAGGTCATTTAGGCGCGTTCTTCGTTCGTGGCATCAAGTTCTCGTCGACGGGGACCTTGCATCTTCGAATGGACCCGAAGCGGAACTGAACTGAAGTCAGTTACCACCTTTGGATTTGGGAAGACACCAGTTCATTCTGCTCGAAACGGAAGTAGCTCAACTCTGGGTCATCTGCCGCAATGGACCCTTACAGGGGCTCTAATGCTGTTAGCTCCTCAGCCCTCTTGCGAACCGACCGGTAAGCCGTTCGATAACTGCAATGGCACACGGAAACCAGGGTTTCCGAGCGCTAATATCCCTCTCTTGATGCTCAGAACGGACTGCGGATCGTTCCGAACTCCACACCTGCTGTCGTCGGCTCGCTATCCGTCGAGAAATGCGAGTCCGGCAGACGTTGTTTCTCTTTGCAGGTGCGCGCCTCGCCTCGTCATGATATCCGGCCATACAATCGGCTACCGGTTCTGAGGCCTGGGTCATACTAGCAGCCTGAAATGCAGTCCTCATTTCGCGTATCGATTTTTTAGTTATATAGCGCACTAACGGAAAAGCTTCGTTGCGTCATGGGTATCATCCCTTTGCGTCAACATCGCCCGATTCGCCACTTATTCCCTACTCGTCGTGCCCTTGACCCCTGGAAGGGCTGCTACGAAGCCCACGCGTGAATGCGACCACCTGAATTGAATGAAATGAGCCTTTTAGAGGTACTCCGAGGTGTGCAGTCGTATCCTCGTAAACCTCTAATCATCAGCGACGTAGTCCAAGCCTTCCGTTGTAGTCGTCAGCCAATTAGTCTCCATTCAGCTTCGCAAAATCTGTCCGCAAACTCATCGATGACGTGCCAACGAGTGTCTTTCTGTCTTGTTCCTGGAGTCAGCAGGAGTCAGCGTCGTCAGGGTGAACGGTGGATTCATCGACGACTCTGGTACCTGAGAACACGACTCCACTATGATTAAACGCCGCAGGTACAGTTTTCTTGTTCCTTTTGTGAGGCCTTCTCTGAACCATACTCGCGTATTGGAGCATCAGATCGTTTCACAAAAGGTGTGATTTCTTAAGTAAAGTATACCACCCACTCAACCCGGACAATACCCGTGGCTTTCGATGTCGGGACCTAGCGTGCTGCATGGTATCACGAACCGGAGAGGCAGCGGAATTCCTGATAATGTATCCAAACCAAACATTCATCTCACGTTTGAACAGGGGTGCGGCAAATTTGACTCTCAAACTGCCTCCAAGGTGGTCCATCCCCTTCATGGTTTGCACGAAACGGCGGTTCCGGTTCGCGCTCTTCGCCGCCAGCACATCTTGTCTCCTCTCGATTGTTTAACTCTTCAAAATAGACATCGTCTCTGTTAGTATATCGGTTAGTACACGCGCCTGTCACGCGCGAAAGCTGGGTTCGACTCCCAGACAGAGAGCAGGATCTTTTGCACCGCTCGCACACTAACATCCTTCATAGAAATCTTCAGCTATGGATAAAACTTTTACGTTCAGGTTCCCAGATTTCGTCCCTGTGAGCGTCGCAAAGAGAATGCTTCGTTCTTGAGGCGTAGCGGGTTCGCGAGGTGTAACCAGCGGTCGACTGCGTCGAAGGTTGAAGATGATCACATTGTGTCGATGTCCTGCCCGCTGTTCGTGCTGGCCACGATTCTTCTTCTCAAAGAGCCGTTTATCGTTGCACGCCAGGCAGGAGAATAGTTCCTTGTTGTTCGGGCCAATGAATGACTGCCAGACTGGAGAGGGTGAGGTTGAGGAGAAGAACAGGGGATACAGTGGACTTACCGCTTTCGTCGACTGGTGGTCTGCTGGCCGAATCCATCGTCGGCGTTGATGTGGATCAGGGTGTCAAACGGCGATAGGGTGCAAGTTGCTCTGAGGGAGGGACTCCAAGACCTATGTCGCAGATCCGCATAAAATTTCTATTTGTGGCTACTCACAGAGCTCCATAGAGCTCTGGTCAAAGTCGCTCCGTAGGAGCACATACGGACCTATACATCGCTACACGCGCATACATAAATAGCTCTACATCACGTCGCTTTGCCGGAGCGCGGAGGGTCTGGCAGTGTATTCGATACTTAGGAATTGCCCTTCACGACTCGGAGGGATCAGCGAAGTGGCCAAACAAAACACAAGCATTCGGCGTGTCTCTCACCTGACTCTGACGCGCCTTCCTCCCAACCTTCTCCTGATCACCTTCTACAATCGTCCCGCGGCCGATAAGATCTCTTATTCAACCCGGGACGCGCCTCGGGTCACCACTGGCGACTACAGCACACCACCCTTGCCTTCAAGCTGGTGGTGGCCTCAGCAACTTTGCGAAATGCATTACGGTCGTCAACCGGACTAGCCAAAAGTGCTACGAAAGCAAGTATGCAAGATGTATGTGCCGAAGGCGCTTCATTAGAAGGGGAAAAGGTTGATACACCGAGCGGCACGGGTCGGAAGGGACAGGACTTGCACCATTCCTTTGACGTGCAATTTCCGAAGTTCATCGCACCTTCTGGGGCATATCTGCAGAAGAACAAACAGATAGACACCTGAACTCTCATGACTTGCGAAGAGCTCATACAAGCTTCGCCTGTTTCCAGTTATCCTTCAACTCCCGTTGCCACAAGGCCGTGAGCATACCACATCCACCAGTGCAATGTGCACCATGGGCCGACCAATTCGGACGTATCCGAGAATGCACCGCTGGGTTGGTCTTTTTTGCTGAACGTACCTCCGACCGCCGCCGCCTGACGGTACCGCCTGTCCTTTGCGGTATCGAGAACCCTGGCAGCCCTCAGCCAAGTTAGGCGCCTGTGTTGTCAAATCACACCACCGAATCTTTCGTGATATCAGGTGAAGAGTGGGCGACAGGTGCCTCGTGTTCTTCTTTCCAGAACCTTTACCATCGATTGAGCTGTGCTTTACAACCGGTGAGCTTTCCTTTCTACGGGGTGGTGCAGTCTGTAGTGACTCGCCCAATTTAGATGCTTCGCCTCTTCCGCAAGAAAGGTCGGCGCGCTGACAAGGTGTTGGAAACTTCGCCGGACCCCAATGTGCAACTGTCTGAGGAGCAAGGAGATAACTCGAACTCGGCTCCTAAACCCCTTCTGGATGCTAGTGTACTACCACCAGAGGCAGGTGTGGGTCTCTCTTCCGCTGGTAGTCCTATTCCTCAGGAAGGTCTGAAGGCCAACCAAAACATCGAGCTTGATGAGCCTGCACTGTCGTCGCTCCAAAAAGTGCCCCGAGATATCTGGCATATCATCTTTCAATATGACGTTCTCTGTATCGAACCCAAGACTTCGCACTTCTTCAGGGTTGAGACCCTTCGCCTAGTGTCGAAAGCTTGGAACGCTACTGCAGTCACCTGTCCTGAGCTTTGGTGCAACCTCCCCATCTTGGACATCACCACCCTCCCTACCTTACCGGTGGCGATGTATCGCTTAGACGAACGTAATCCCCCTTCACCCACCGTGTGGTCGCTAGACAACCTCCTGGATCGGTCCCAAACATTGCCTATATCCTTCACTTTTCGCTATTGGTACGACGAAGTCCCCAACGCCGTCCACAATACACTGTTCCGGATACATCAAAAAGACGTCTTGCACTGGATTCGCCGGCTCGTTGAGCAGTCAGACCGATGGAAAGAGGTCGAATTTCAAGTTTCAACCCACGCTTTCGACTTCATGGTCAAGCAGCTTGTACGCCGCGTCTTCTATGGACTGCCTATCCTATCAAAATTTGTCTGCCGGAGGCGTGGGGTGAATATGAGGGATGCAGGAGCCAACCTGGACTTCTCGGATGCGAAGCAACTGAAGCACTTCAAGTACGACGCTCTTGGTTCAAGCCAAGAGTTATGGTACTCATCCGCGGAATGGGGTGCAACTAATTTCCGGCTCCCGTGGAGTCAGCTGGAGACGTTCGAGTGTGCTGTCAAGAAATGTGCCATGTATCCCACAGCGCTAGAACATGGTACGAATCTCAAAGTCTTGAAGTATACATCCTACAATACCGAATCCCTCCCTTCAAGCGCTGCTCTACTTCCCCATCTGTCGAAGCTCAGTCTCTGCTTTGTCGAAACACTCCAGGAGAAAGATCTCATAGAACATCTCGAATGCTTCACGCTCCCGTCGTTAAAGGAACTCGAAGTCTACTGGGGAAGTCCCTTCAAGACGACTAAGATCTACGATTCTATCCTGGAGCTGATCCAACGTTCAGGGTGCTCCCTTGAACGCCTGGGTATCGAACACAACAATCTGGACTATGACCTCCAGCTTGGGCCTTTCCTGGGTGTGCTACGCCGCTGTCCAAGCTTGACCCACCTGGATATCGCATACCTGGACGCTGAGCACCTTGATTCCACCCTTCTTCCCCACCTCAAACATTCCAAAAGACCCCCTCTGCCGAATCTGCGCGTTCTGACTCTTCGACACCCAAGAGGGTCAGGTTCAATACCACCTGGTCCTCTGATGAATGTGATATTCGGGAGGACTGATCCTGCAAGGAAGCCGCCGAACAGTCACCTTGAGGATGTGTACATCACGCACGATGACCCTGACCTGTGGAGGGAAGAAGTGGTGGAACTTGAACACATTACAAAGGCGCCGCCTCTTCAAACACCTTTTGACCCTGGATTTTATTCCATTGGGCTCGCATGGACCGCAGCTCTTCGAGACGGTTTCTCCACGAATGACGACGCGAGCCGTTTGAGGCTCGTATTGCAGGAGATGAAATCCTTCGACTTCAATGATCGAGATACCCGAGTCCTCGTAGTAAGTTTTGGCCTGCAGCGCTTTGCACCATTATCCTGACTCTATTACTCTACACCGAAAGTGGCTTGGTATCCCCGCCATGCTCGACTCGATAGGTCATAACAGGAAACGAGGCAACCTAATGGCCATGGTCGAGCTGCGCAACCAGGCCCAGGAAATCCTGAGGACCTGGAAGCCGATCCTCTTGGGGGACTTCCGATCTTCAGCCTATCGCTACTGCTATGCCGACGAGAATACTTCAAGGCTCATTTTTGTCGAGAACTCGAACGCGATAGATATGCTTTCATCCGAGCCTGGCTCCTCAAATGAAGGGTCCGATGGTGCGTCCTCGCCGTACTGGCATGGTAGGTTGCTCGATAACTCACTCCTCATAGGTGGGATGCCGAATACCGAAGAAGAGGACTGGAAGAGGATCCTGGGGAAAGGTGACATAGACACTTGGGCTGCAGCACCGAAGGGCCCTACCTGGCTCTAACTTCACTTTCAGTGCTGGGGCAAAGAATGTCCAGGTTGCAGTGCGCCCTAATCAAGTCGCCTAAACAAGTCGTACGTCCGTAGGTTTGCAGCGTGTATGATTGTCGTGCCGTTACTAGCACAGCCCGGTATGACATGACATTCGGATGAAGTTTACCCCTCATATTTGCCCATGTTAGCTTTTCCGATATGAAGCCAGCTCTTCACACTTACTCTAGTACGCTCACCATCCTTCACCGTCCGCCCTGCGAGGATCTCAACCTGGCTGCCAGCTTTCCAGGATCTTCCTATAGTGCCTCGAAGCTAATATCTGGCGTTCCTGGATGCTCGGGAGACTGCTCGGATTTCGACGGAAGGAGTCTGCGCGACGCCGCACTGCGACATGGGGTTCCTTGCTGAACTCTAACGAGCCCCCATCGGTTGAACAGCGGCAGGAACTGGAAGCCCACCTCGTGTTTCTCGAGTCGGAGTATCAAAAGGCTTGCGGCGGAGAGAACACGCCGTGTAAGCGCGTGCCAGCGACGAACTTGAAGGAGAGCCTGAAGTACCATAAATCGATCGAACGTTTCCATCGCGCCCTCTCGTGCGTGCGGACTGTACCTGTGGAGGTATGGCATGACATATTCATGTGGTCAGTACTTTCGATCGAGCAAAGGACCTCACGATGCTCCATGGTTGGAATAGTTCGCCTCGTTTCGAGAGGTTGGAATGCCGCCGCGTGTAGCTGCCCTGAATTATGGAGCGACCTCCCTATAATCAGCTCCGACCCCCGGCCACAGTTGGCCCCATCCACATCATCCGTACCGAAGCCATTCGACATCGCGACGGGGCCAGGGATTCTAGAGCAGTATCTCGGCCGGTCAGGTTGCCAGCCCATCTCATTCACCTTCAGCATGCGCCTCGATACCGACGATCCACCTAGACCTCATATGATTCTGGCTAAGGCATACCTTCAAATACTGCTTGAAGCGTCGTTTCGGTGGAAAGTTGTCAAGTTCAAGGCATCAAAGGCAATATTGGACGCCCTGTTGGACCGTAGCCGGCTCTGTCAATTGCCACTTCCTCGTCTATCGGAATTCGCCTTCCAGCTACTAATCGTCACAGTAGTACCAAATGGCTCGAAATTTACAGTGGACCTCTTTGGGGATGCGCCAGCCCTGAAGCATATCACCTTTACCCTGCAAGATACTTGGGGATTGTTAGATCGTCGTCGGATTAATGAAGTCGTCGACCTTTGTCTACCGTGGAGGCAATTGGAAAGCTTCGAAGGAAATTTGGCCTACACCAAATTGGGGTCCAAAGGAACCAACCTCAGACGGGTGAGGTACAGTTCCAAAAGCTCGGACGACCTGCCTTCAACCCCAACGTCATATCCACGCCTGACGGAATTGAGCCTATACCTCGCTGATGGCCTCCAAGGAGAACATCTTCTCCGGCATCTGGGGTGTCTGACCCTGCCCATGTTGAAGCAGTTGGAGTTGTATTGGCAGGGGGATAGCGATGCAGACCTGTACGGAACCATTCTAGCTCTCGTCCAACGCTCGAAATGCTCCCTCGAGCGTCTTGCAACGGGTCCCAATCTCAATTACAACCGGAACGACCAGCTGGAGCGATTTCGGGACGTCTTGTATCACTGCTCGACAATAACGCACCTCGACATATCATACTTGGAAGGCAGTGACCTCGACATCCTCATCTCAGACCACGACCATTTTACGACACCTCCCCTTGCAAACTTACGCGTTCTGACTCTCCGGTTCTCGCGTCTCGTCGAGTCATCAGTTGACCCCACCTTCCTCCTCAGGGTTATACATAGCAGAACTGAAGGCGCAAAAGGATTGGAAAACCGATTGCGGGACGTCTATATCAAGCATTGCAGTAACGACTATTGGCGCGTTGCTGTAGCAAAGCTTGGGAGCCAGGCCGGGCTGGGAGCATGAGGCCTCGAGACCTACCTACCGATTCAGGGTTTCCCGACATAACTCGGCGGTGTCAATGGAAGCAGGAGATCATGACTTCCTTCCCTCGTTCTAAAGCCGGACGGCGTCTCGACAAGGCTGACTACATGGAGCGCCAGGAGACTCGGCGAGGATTCTTGGGCAAACTTGAGTCCTTTGACCTTAGACTGTGGGGGAGGGATACTCGGCTTCTCTCGGTAAGTCACCTTTGATACCAGTTTGACCCTTCAGATCTCAGACGTAGTTAATATCGCTTCCAGTGGCTCGGTATCCCAGCTTTGCTGAACTCCATTGGCCTTGATAAGGAAGGGAAACCCGACAAGTGGAAGACCTTCAGCGCCGAAAGACAGAGAGCACAGGAATTGTTGAAGAAGTGGAAGCCTTACCTCCTCACAGATTTCCGGTCGTCACCATACCGCTGGTGTTACGTCGACGAGAGTACGTCAAGGATAAGATATGTTCGGGACACCGCGCCATTCGAAGCTGAAGTTGAGTATCCGGAATCAGAAAGTAGATCGGAGGAAGAGAAGGACTGGGAGAGGATTTTGGGAAAAGGAGATATCGATCGCTGGGCAGCTGGGTCAAAAGGTTTCGCATAGCGCCGGACAGAACTCTCGATTAGTCGATAGATTGGGGCTCGATAAACGGGACATAGAAATACACTAGGGGTACGAAGGAGGAACCAACAAACAGAGCAACGATAGAATACCCAGCGAAGAGACGAGTATATGTATGCATGCAAGGTGAGACGAGACCAGGAGGCAGAACTCGGTCACCGTCTTTCTGTCTTTCCAGCCCTATGTTTTCCGGCGAAGACGTGCTTTGGCTGAAAGGCATGGCCTGTCAGTAACGTAACAGATACATAGAAGGAAATCCCAGCAGTTGCGTCACCTCCTTTGCTGCAGCGTGTACTCGTATCTGTGCGTCACCACAACCCACTGCAGGGTGACACGATGAATCAAACCGTCCGCAACCCAATTCGCTTCATGTTTGCCTGTGTTGTGAACCTATTCCGAGTCAAATATGAATGTGGCTCTGTAATCTTTGCCTTTAGCACTCTCACCATTCCTCACCATTCACCCGCTTCAAACTCATGCCTGACTGTCAGTTTTCCAATATGCTGAATATTCTCTCCCACCTCTCCGGCTGACGTCCAGCATCCGTAGATGCTACACACACTGCGCAGAATTCGACGCAAGGAGTCACCATCAGATGAGGGCAAGATACTGGATTCTTTGCTCGGCCGTAACGAGCCCCCATCGGTCGAACAGCGGCAGGGGCTGGAGACCCACCTGATGCTTCTCAAGTCGGAGTACCAAAGGGCTTGTGGCGAGGAATACTCACCGAGTAGGCGTATACCAATGACGAAGGAAGTTCTGAAGTACCGGGAATCCATCGAACGCTACCACCGCGCTCTGTCCTGCGTGAGGGCCATACCCATTGAGATATGGCAAGGGATATTCATGTGGGCAGTGCCGTCAATCGAGCCAAGGAGCCCGCAATGCTCGACGCTTGGGACGATTCGTCTCGTCTCAAGAGGTTGGAACGCTGCTGCCTGCAGCTGCCCGATGTTATGGTGTAATCTCCCCATAATCAGTTTCCCCCAACCACTTTTGACCCCACCCTCATCGTCTGCAATCGCGGAAGTCGACACGGCGACTGGGCCATGGATCCTAGAACGATGTCTTGCTCGGTCAGGTCGCCAACCCATCTCGTTCACCTTCCACATGCGCCCAGACACCGACGATTCGCCTGGAGCCCATTTGATCCTGGCGAAGGCATATCTCCGAATACTCCTAGAAGTGTCGCAGAGGTGGAAGGTCGTTGAGTTCAGGGCAACGAAAGCTATACTGGACATCCTATTGGATCGCAGCAGGCACGGTCGACTTTCGCTCCCTTGTCTATCAGAGTTCGTCTTCCAACTGCTAATCGTCAACGCTCTACCAAGCGGTTCCAGGATTACTGTGGACTTGTTTAAGGAGGTGCCGGTCCTGAGGCACGTTGGCTTTACCTTGCAGGACACTTGGGGATCGTTAAGCTCTCGACGTATCAATGAAGTTGTCGAACTCCGTCTTCCATGGAAGCAGCTAGAAAGTTTCCAGGGGAATGTGGCTTACCCAACACTAGTGCGCAAGGGAACGAACCTCAGACTCGTGAGGTACGTTTCCAAAAGATCAAACGACCTTCCTTCGACCCCGACATGCCATCCGCACCTGACAAAGCTCAGCCTATGCCTTGGCGATGGCCTTCCAGGAGGCTCCCTTCTCCGTCATCTAGGGTCCCTAACCCTGCCTGCGCTGAAGGAGCTGGAGCTCTTCTGGCGAAAGAACGGCGAGGTGGATCTGTATGGGTCTATCCTGGCGCTTGTCAAGCGCTCGAAATGCTCTCTCGAGCGCCTTGCAACAGATCCCCACCTCGATTACAAACTGAATGACCAGATGGAGCGGTTTACAGACGTTTTGTACCACTGCTCGACGTTAACGCATCTAGACATATCGTACGCGGATGCGGGCGAATTAGACGTACTGATTCCTGATCGTGAACATTTCACAACGCCTCCCCTGGTGAACCTACGAGTCCTGACTCTTCGGTTCTCCCGCCTCGCCAAGTCGCCTGTCGACCCCACCACTCTTCTTGGGGTAATACACAGCAGGACTGAAGGTGCGAAAGGGTTGGAAAGCCGATTGGAGGACGTTTACATCAAGCATTGCAGTGATGACCACTGGCGTGCTGCCGTAACGAAGTTAGTGGGCAAGGCTGGGAGCACAGGTCCCCCTGATACGCCTACCAATTCAGGGTTTCCCGACGCTTGGCGGTGGAAGCAGGAGATCACGACTTTCTTCCCTCCCTCGAAAACCGGGCCGCGTCTAGACAAGGCTGACTACGTCGAGCGCCAGGAGATTCGACGAGGATGCTTGGGCAAACTTGAGCCGCTTGACCTATGGGGGAGGGATACTCGGATCCTCTCGGTAAGTCGTCCATCAGGCGCTGTGGAAAGTGGAAAGGGGGTGACAATCCCACCACTTACGTTCCACAGTGGGACTAACCCAACTAATTGGAGCGTCAAGCTAATGTCGCCTTCAGTGGCTTGGTATCCCCGCTTTGTTGAACTCCATCGGCCTCGATAAGGAAGGGAAACCTGACAAATGGAAGAATTTCAGCGCCGAACGACAGCGAGCACAGGAACTCTTGAAGAAGTGGAAACCTTACCTCCTCACAGGTTTCCGGTCGTCACCATACCGCTGGTGCTACATCGACGAGAATACGTCAAGGATAAGATATGTCGGGGACGCTGCGTCACAAAGCAGATCGGAGAAAGAGAAAGACTGGGAGAGAATTCTGGGAAAGGGAGACATCGATCACTGGGCAGCTGGGTCAAAAGGCTTCGCATAGCGCGGAATAAAACCCTGGATTAGTCGGTAGATTGGAACTCGAGGAAAGGAGCGTAGAAATACACGATGGGTGCGAAGAACAACCAAAGAGGACAATGATAAAATACAGCAGCGAAGAGAAGGGTGTACGTATGCATGCAAGACGAGACGAGTACGATACCGAAGTCGATTATCGTCTGTCCGTCTTTCCGCCCTTGCGTTTTCCAGCGAAGAGATGTTTTGGCTGCAACACAGGGCGTGGTCAATAACGGGTGGGCAGGGAAGGCAGGCAATGGTGGACTCACTAGCTTTGTCTTGATGACACGATCGGCCTCTCCAGCCTTGGCCATAGCATTCCGCGGCCGCTGAGCGAACTTGTGCAGCTCCCTCGCTTTCGACAACTGCTGCTCGTTCTTGAGACCAGCCATTTGCCTATCAGACGCAGGCACCCTTTTCGTTGTAACGCGTCCAGTCGTCGTCTTTCGCCCTCTTCGCAGCCTTTTGCGCACCATCAACCTCCATATCCTCGTCCCCGCTATCGTCACCTGCACTGTCCATATCCACGTCGTCGTCGTCCTCATCATCTTCTCTCCTCCGCTTAGCACCCTGGATCTTGGCGAGCATCTTCGCGCGCTCCTCGATACGGCTAGGATCGTATCCGGCCCTGGTGAGCTCTTCGGTGAGCTCAGTGATAGTTCGGAGACCGGCGGTACGGGGGAGGCGGGCGGCGTTCTTGGTCGCCTTTTTCCCGAGCTGGGAGGTGGCCTTCTGGAAGGCCAAGCTCGCTGGGCCTATCCTGGTGAAGCGGACCCTGCGTGGAGGTCGAACCATCGGCGAGGGTAGTGGTAGTAGGGCTATCGGAGGCGTCCTGGCGCATGCGGATGGCAGCTGCGTCGGTGGGAGAGAGGAGGGCGGAAGAGAGGATGAGGACGGTAAGGAGGACCGAGAGGCGGTTGTTGAGTACGAGCATGGTGTGATCGTGAACGTGGGGAGAACCTGTCTCGAGCGAAGAGTGAAAGGGGCTTTATAAACCAGGCGATGGCCAGTCGCGAATTATAGAGCAGGGGGAAAGAAGAATGTAGAAGAGAGAATGCAAAGTGGTCGAAGTGGACGTTTGGTATGCGGTCGTGAAGGGAATTAGAGGGAATGAGAGCGTTCGAGATATAGGTGGGTTATAGAAGAGGACGACGACGCGATAGAACAGGCACTGAACAACACACTGAGAAGCACTCAACCACACGACCACCAGGGTCTTTGAAAGAAGGATGAAGAAAGGTGGAGGAAGCTAAGGCGACCCTATTCCAGAGGCGGGAGAGCTATATACGTTCCTTGCCTCGTTGCTGTTTCGCCTGCCAGGCTGGAACAACGCGAGCCTCCCCATGGCTTTTCGTCATGCGTTTGGTAGAGGCCTGGTACGTATGTCGCTCGGAAAGGGGTTGGAGCGCTTCACTCCATCAGCACGCCATTCTTGCTGGTCGCGGTGCGGTCATATTGCAATGGATCGTGTTGTGAGTAAGGACAGGCGTTAGGGTAATTTACAGCATCAACCTAGCGAATGATGTTGACATCGCAAGTGGTGTCAAGCGATGAGATTAGGTGGTATAGCAGGTGTTGTGTCCCTAACATGCGAATCCATACTCAATGATCGCGTGAGGCTTGGGGCATAAGACTTCGCCGATTGCGAGTCCTTGGAGTGTGTAAACGAGTCACTGTCTCCACTGTTTTGCGTTTCAGGCTGATGAAGGCAATGAGTAGCTGCTTACGAGCATACGATCATCCTGTGGGCCTCACCGAATCGCGGGCGACCGATGTGGTCATTTCAATAGTGATTGCTGGGGGTACCGTCTCCCGCCCAGCGTGCTATGCCACGCATCTCATAAGCGGCCGCTTCATAGAAGTACGGATCAGGTACATACCCGCAAACCTGTCCGACTCGACAGGTTGTCGCCAGACCCGAATTCGATCATCGAATTGCCGAGAAGGTCTCGTAGCTGTTTCCGCTCGTTCAACGCCGAAAATAGAGAATTTGAATATACTGTCGTAGCTTTGGTAAGTAGTCAACGGCAGCTCGGGTAGGCAATTGACGCACATTTTGCCAGTACAACGTAGGTCCCAACCCAGATGAAAGTGTTGGGTATTGCTTCGAACTGCGACCTTGTTATTACCTGCCTGGAGATACTTTGTTCAACACACGTACCGTAGCGAGGACTATCACAGCTGTGATACTATAAAGATTCGTCATTTAAGATATCCTCCGTGTCCTAAGAAACACTTGCCTTGTTATCAGTCCCGTACGTATCGTGTAAGCTACAAGGCGGTCTACTAGGCGAGTAGTCCTGAAGCGAGAAAAATCAGATAAACAAAGGTCCACGCACAGGCGAAGCGCAATCCTTACGCTTTCAAGGTGTCTCTCCGCTTCATCAGGAGAAAGTACAGCATTGAAGCTGCGATAATTATATCGATACCTGTCCCGGTTCCCAAGAGAGCCTTTATGAGCCACCCATTGGTATCCCGATATTGTACTAGGGAATCCGTGGTGATGCACCGGCTTCCCAAGAATATGCTTCCAACGCATCGTAAGACTGAGGCAAAGGCGATTACGACCCCCACCCATCGTGCTGGTTCCGACAGGGCTTTGAAGAGGCGGCCGCAGAAGAAGCACTGCGTGTTCCGAGCCAAGTCGTCGGTCAGACCCCCCGCTCGCAGTCGAAGAAGTCGAAGCGCGTACCTGGACGATCATGGTAATCAAGCCACCCACAATCGTGGCACCACCCATGAATGGATAGTTCTTGGTCGTGTATCCAGCGAAATTTCCATAGAATGTGATCGTTCCTTGCCAGGTTTCACCACAGATACAGATAGTATGGGCAAGCTCCAGCAGCCTGAATCAAGCGTGTCAGCTACGGCACTCCGCATGTAGGTGAGATTAGCGAAAGATTGTACCATAGGCCTAAAGTCTATCCGCGCGGGCAAATGAGAGCGAAGGTGAGTGTCTGTTCAATCCCAAAGGCAAAGGCGACGCACCAGTGTTTTGAAATACCAAGGATCCTTCAGAAACATGGCCATATACGCGTCTAACTGAAGCGTTATCACACCAAACAGAAAGACAGCGACGAAGGTTCCAATTTGAATGGCTCCAAGGGTATTGGCGATTGTGGTTACTGTCATTGCGAGAGGTTTCAGGAATATCAGGCGTAGTAATGACAGTATCCAGCTCTTCCACGGACGCTGGTAGAGCAGAGGGTGTGAAATGGCAAGGGAGGGTACGAACGAAGGGAAGTAAAGAGCTTGTAGAAGACATGAACAGAGAAAGAAACATGGCGGAGCGCCGCTTGCGGATGGACCAGTCATGTGGATCTGTTTCACTGGCGTGGCCCGATCGACCGAGCAGCATCGACGTTGTGGTGCACCGAGAGAGACTGCGGTGGTAAATCCAAAATCCAGGTATTACATAGCACGGGGGTGCTCACGAACGCTACAAACCTCTGCATCCTGGTTAAACTACCCTGGCTTGGAACCGGAGCGATGATGGTCGNGCCAGCGTTGGGCGCCGGGGCGCCTCTTTTCGCATGGCCGAAAAGGGCCGTAGATGTCCACAGGTCTGTTTGCGTGAAAATCTTGGACTCGCGAACTGACTGGAAAGAGGACTCCACATACTTACAGGTGATGCACGCCTTGAGATCCCAAAGATGTGGGAGGTATCGCATGGGAGGAAGCAAGGTGAGCGCTGATTGTAATTAACGAGACAAGCGCCGGCTAGGGATCCGAAGAGCGCGTTGATGACCCCGGATCACTCGCTAGACGCGGTCTTGAACCCGACGCGACTGCGAACCGTGACGGTACGCAAAAAACTTCACTAGAAGCTACCAGCATGTCGAGCCGAGGCTGGGAGTACAAGGGATGTATAGAGGATAATTTACAGTGTCCACGTTCGTCACGCCTAACGGTATCCAGAAGTTGGATGCAGTCTTGAGATTTTACCGACCATCATACGGCAGATGCTTTTCCTCCTAGGTTATGGGTGTAAGAATCCTGGATCCCGATCACACAAGGGGCTGGTACAACTCAGATCTATAAAACTCACATCGTCGTGCATCACTGTAGTTTTCATCTCGTATGGATATCTCAGGCCGTCTGCGGTTGAAATGCTAGATATCAGGGTGGTAAGCCTCAGAAAAAGTGCACGTTCCGGGAGGACATACGTTCGGGTCAACACTGGCAGGCTTCGAAGAGGGCCGTGGATATGTCGTTCAGCTCCATTGCCTTGTAGGCCGGGCACTCTTGTCGCAACCGCCATCTACACCACCGTATATTCACGGTGACTTTCCGACACGGTCTCAAGAAAGTGTGAGTCTAAAGCGCATTGTTTTGTAGCTCCCCACTGATTGCCGACAGAAAGATCTTGGGGAGAAACCGACTCAAGCCCAGAGAAGTGCTTGACTTTCCAAACTTGCGGTGGAGGGCACGCAGAACAAGGGGAGACTTGAGATTGATAAAGGGAGCGTCGCAGCTTCTGGCAGATCTAAAATCTGTGGGTGGCATATTGGAGGCATTGCTCCGATATCCCACTCCGTAACGCGCTGCATGTCGTTCTTGAGCTTGAACCGTTGTTGCCAAAGAGTTTCCGAAGGAGGAGGCCACTGATGTACAAGGATAGACCATTGATTAGCCAGATATCTGACCAGGTCTTGGGTATGATGTTACCCCCAGACCACTGGCACGCCAAATAAGTAATCCGATGAGAGAAGGGGGAGTGTTTGTCGGTATCCTCACGACTCAACAGTGGAACCTCCTTCGACAGCACCAAACGTAATCCCTTTGACTTTGGCTCCGATAGAGTTTCAAGTTTTGAGGGTGCCTTGAACGAGGCGATTCGAATGGATCAATGGTAAGGAATGGGGGAAGTTAGAACTCGACACCCTTACGCATTTCTATATCCATTTCGGCCTGAAGATGCCAAGTAAAGACAGACCAGAGATTGTGATAGGTGTTGTGGTACACTCACAAGACGAATGGATATCGGAGCGAGGTTGTGGCGATACGCGATTGAGAACTTGAAGCACAACAGCCGTTTTTGCGAAGGACTGGGGGTGGCATTCAATAGCCCGACATAGAAAGAATGGGTGTATCAAAAATCGCGGCAAGAGAGAGCAACGTCGAGAACGCCGGCATGAACTGTTCATCTTCAACCATCGGCGCATCTTGTATGGCGCGTCCCTTATGGCGCGTCCCTTGTGCCAAAAATGATTTGACCCGAAATTTGTTCATGTTGAGGTTCGACATGTCAAATTCGTGCATGTTCGAAATCGAGGACGAAATTCCCCTATACTGGGTCGACGATTCCACACACCAGTATTCGCGCATGTTCTGACTTCGTGCTTTCCTTCGTATCTCTTCGGAGGCAGACCTCGCCGCTTCTAGTAAATAAGACCTTATATCATGATGACGTCCCGCCGTGATCTAAACACGAAGGCCCACTGCCATCCGAGTCCAGGCTGAGTACGATGGCCGCGCGGCACAAACAGGCTACCTACAATCGCTACTCCCAAGCCTGCAATCTCCCAATGGCAAGCGTATGGTGATATAGTATGGGTGACTCAAACAGATGAGGTAGGAGATAATGTACAACAAGCTTTAGAATAGAGACAGTACAGTCCAGTCTAGCAAGAGATTCGGTTACTATTTGTGTGTGCGGATTCGCCGCAACCGCGGCGACGATGGGCCATGGCCACTAGTCCGAATGAGGGATGATCTCAGGGTTGGTCACGACAGGCCTAAGTCTGTAGGCTCCTTGGGCGGGGCCGGGATCTTGGTGGCTGACTTGAACACCGACAACCTGCCCAGTGGCCCTGTTTACTCGGATGTGAACCTGAGCCCTATGGCTAGTGGGCCTCGCCATCGCTGAGCTTGGAGAACCAAAGATGCGTCGGCGGGGAGGATTGTTGGTGGCGTTGGCGGAGGGAGGTTGAGAACTGTGGTTCCCGACCGAACCTGCGTTGCTGCACCGATGTAGAGCCATCCCTTTTTGCATTACGACCGCCTTGCAGATGAGGCATTGCGCGAAGGTCCTGCAGAAGATATCTTCCGCCATCCCGTGCATGAGGTCGCGCATGAACTTCCTCGCTGACTTCTCGCTCATCTTTGGCTTGGTGTGACCGTAATTGGCTAAATTCGAGGGGGCAGGCAGTTCGCATAAGCCCGCAGGCACCTCTAAAATTGGCTGAAGGAACTCACCATGCTGAGGTGGTGCTGGGACCATCAGCTGGAATAGCGGCCCACCCCTGTTATGGTGGCCTGGGACAGACACTCCGAGGTCCGGAGTATCGGAGAAACAGTTCAACTCTTGAGAGGGTGAGATAGATTCTGGAGCAGTCCAGTCAAGGTGGTAGTACAGGTCTAGATCAGATGCGAGACTTATTGACTGGAAAATGGAGCTGAACGTACCTCGCTTGCGGTTCACCTGCAGTCTCAAGCCGTTTATCAGATAAAACCGTTCAAGGCAGACTGCGAAAGCAGCCATGTGAGCCAGTATAACCGGTAACGGGAAGAGATACCAACTTACGAACGTAACCACATCGCCGGCGAGAACACAGGGCAACATACTGGCCATTCATGGTCGAGTTGCTCTCGCCTGCTGCACTCGTGTTTGAGCCAGTGTCGACAATTCCAATCACCGACTCTGTGTAGTCGACGTCGTCCAGGAAGGAACACAAGCAGCAAGGGGGTCGGAAATCGTGGCTTTGCTGATGCTCCTGCAGCATGCTGGGCGGGATTCGCTGTCCAGACTCAGCGTCGCAAGGCCTGACAGGAGATAGAGATTGATCAGTATATCTTTCCTCATGATCGTGTCCAGTACCCACCAGGAAAATTCCACCAAGTTCTTGATTTTGGAATCGTAGTGAAGGGGAGCAGCACACCGGGACGGTGTTCGATAATGATGAATGCGTATCTGATGAACGAAGTAGGATAGCTTTTGTTCGCTCATGGCGTCGACACAAGAAGAGAGGTACTGGTTGAGGGTGAAGATCCCAACCGAAATTATATCAATGGCGCCAGCGAGCGCAGCAACGACTGGAGTCATCCAAGTTGACAGAGTCAGCGTCTCTCACCATATCGATGCAGATTCCTTTGTCTGACTCAGGGCCTGAAAGGGAGGCCCGGTTAGTGTCAGTTTGACTCCCTTGCGCAGCTCAGGCCGCCCTTGGCCACCAGTGTCTACTACCTGAGTTTAACTGCGGATTCGCTTTCAACTGCGGATTCCTTGCATGCAGCTGCCGCAGTGTGGATTCGCTTCAAGTTTGTACTGCGGATTCATCGCATACAGCCGCAGTATGACACTGGAAATTAGATGGATCAAATGGTACCACGCCGCTGGCAGTGCAGAGTATGTGGTGGCTTACAAGACCTGTGGCAAAGCGATCGACCGTTCGACGGGACTTGGGAGGATAGCCACCATGTTCAACTCGAATGATAGTCTCACAGTCTTCCTAAGAATTCACAAGTATCCGTCCTCACCCTTGAGTGCGAGGCGTATGAGTGCTTGCTACGGGTGCACTGCCAGACGTCGATTCCCCGTCCCACACAAGACGTAGGTTCCAAGTAGTATAGCCAGGAATAGCCAGGATACAGATAGTAATGGTTGTAGTGAGTCCGAAAAAGTATGGTGTGGCCTGGCAGAGATACCCCACGTGTTGTCGCTTTCGCATAAGGGCAGCACCCTGGCGGCCACTCAGATCCAAAGCAGCTTCTCGGGGGCCCCTACCAGGCGTCCTAGGTTTAGAGGATCGAACATGCGAGCGTGCAGACAGTAGGTGAGACTCAGCGCGGATCGAGTCCCAAACTTAAACAGGAACTGGGGATTCTGGATATTCGAGCTCCAATGCATCCACCCGCTGCATGGATGCGACGAGGTTAACCGGAGGCCATTTACCCACATATAATCGTATGCCTGAGGGTAAATCTCCAGCAGAAGATGGTTCATCATCCGGGCGGGCACGTGTCCCTGGAGGAGGCTGGCCCACGTAGAGGCGAAAGCGGGCAGAGGACCGAAGGTTATATCGTCGAGAGAACTCATGAGATGTGCTGGTGGCTTCAACCCTAACAATGAACAGTAAAACGGACGAGTGAGATATCAGGACATCTACCATCAAGCAGAAACTCGCCTCTTGCGCGGTGGCTCCTCAAAGAACTCCTCCAAAAACTCCTCGTACATCGAACACCACTTTATAGGGTAGGTCCATTGTCCGGGGTCAATTGCCGGAGGGAGAACCGCCCGAAGTCTCTCCCGTCGAACGGTGTCGGTACGGTATTGATTCAAGAGGGAGATAATGGACAACAGTTGGTCAGTTTGCGGGTATGCCCTCAAAATGGGGTTTCCAACATGGATGACCTTCACGGTAAAAGTCAGAGCTTTGGACATGAGGGCAAAACCAGGACAGGCATACCAAGCTGTCTTCACAGGCTGGAAGCAATTTGTCAATCTGGTGGATCACCTCTTGAGTTGGTGGTAAGGTTTTGAAGTCCTCCGGCTGGAAAGAATTCGCGATCCAGGCCGAAGGGAGGAGGCCTTGTATGGGGTCATCTGCGAGAAGTAATGAATCGGGTAGGGGAAAGCCTGGAGGGCGAGGAGGGCGAGGTCCGTGTGTGGCCATGGCTGGAACGTCGTGCTGTGTTGCAGGATTGAATGTAGGAAAGGTTCCAGTATAAATGCGGTTCCACGGGGCATAAAGGGTGACTTCAAGTTAACGGGAGAATTTTCTCGCGTCGTCGCTTCTATATTATCCAAGGACACGTTACATCAAGCAGTCTTTGGAAATTAGCACAGAACCTTACCTAGTGTCATTCAAGAATACAGAGGCGGTGACTTGGTAATTCCGCATAACGATGCAACCAGATTCGTCGTCCCACACCCCCTTGCGTCATGATAGTCTGCTGCGAAGAAGGAAGGCGATAGCCGGTGATTCGCTATTGCTATTGAATTCAAGTTGGCGAGAAGAAGGAGAAAGAGCCTAGAGTGGGACGACAGGAGGAGGGTTGGACTTGTCATGTCGGAGGTGCGGGACGGTGGGACCCAGCAATGCCCAACACCTTTACTCGGAGTGCCACAGAGGAGGACAGAGAGGGGGCGGTTCATCCGCAATGATAAGGTTTGGATACAGTGGTTTGGAAGTCCGAGTCAGGTCCTGCGTCTTGGTCTAGCCACAGTCGTTAGTAAACTTGATCTGATCATGAGCAATCTCCGCCTGAAATAGACTGCACTGTCACGGTGGCCGCGGCCGCACTCAGGCTCCAGGCTCAAGCACTCCGAATAGCTCAGTATCAGTAGAGTAGCGAACTTGCCCAAACGGGAGGGGTATATGGCGATAGTATTAGCTACAGCACATGGATTTTTACTTGTGGTAAAAGAAGGACCCCCGCCCGAGTTCTCATGAAGCATCCCTCGACGAACGGAAGGCTTCATACTGGGCCCGTGAGGCGCTTCTCAGGCTCTCTCCTTGTATTGTGTGTCAAGGTGGTATGTCAACCTGCCAGTCAGGCAACGCAATTTTGATTGGGGTATCGATAGAGAAAAAGGAACAAAGCATCCCCTCCGAGGTAGTAAGCCACGATGGAGGTTGGACCAGGAGTCGTCGTACGCGTTGTGCGATGCCCGAATAGTCCGGATTGAAGAAGATAGGATGGGTCAGGGTGTATAATCGCCTCCCTTCTATTGACCAGCCACCATACGCTGAGCCATGTGGCAGCCGTCAAAAGGTTGAGACCAGAGAAGGATGAGACTTGAAGATGCTGAGGGCACGGACGTTGAGGCGACGACATCATATATCGTCGTTGTTGGGAAGCGTAGGCTGAAGCCATCCCCCGAACAAATTCGGGGACGTGAAGCGTGCAACACATACAATATGGTGAAAACGGTCTGATGGGAGTGGATAAGTTCCAATGAGTATGCGCCCTGTGGCTGGTGGCAACAAGATGATATGCCATCAGCCCAGGCCATGACGAGCCTCACTGACGGCATGCAGGACCCCCTTTATCCCTACGAGAGTATGAACCCGTGCTTCGCATCCGGGAAGGGAATTGGATCATCGGATGTCGAAGTCGCAAGATATAAATGGATTTCGTATTCGCAATATATCACAGGAAAGGCTATCTGGATGCAGTAGTGCGGGCATGGGATGTGTAGTAAGGGCCGTTGTCTAGTGTGTGCATAGGGTTCAGCAACAGGAATCATAATCTAAGGCTATTCAGGCAGCTGGGGAAACAGACGCCGCCTCAGCAACAGCAGGAGGGTTGGGCTGACTGCGGGCCGAAGGTGGCTCGTCGAGAGGCGTCACGGCCTTGGAACGCTTTGAAGGTGGCGCCTCACCTCCCAATGCCGAGGTCGTGTCGTGTTGGGCTGTCGTGGCTGGGTTGAATAGAACCTGAGAGGGGGCAGAATGGATGGAGTGACCGCTTGGCGTCGCGGCGGATATTGTAAGGTCCGCCAGTGTGAGACGATGGAGGGTAGACGTGTTGACCGATCTTGTGGGCGGTGAGGTTATCGGGGGTCGTTCGCATTGGCATGGCCGCACGAAATTGGTGGAGGGAGATCCAACGGAGGTGCTGCTGGTCGATCGCGGCATACATGTCCACCACCAAACAGGAGAAGAGTCGGAGCAGCTAGTCGGGGAGGAGACAGCCGATTGCGTAAGGAAAGTGGAAGGCTTGGAAAGTGATTCCGTCCTGTGCTGAACGGTGGATGGCAAGAGCGGTGGCAAGCGGTAGAATAGGAGCGGTGGCAGGGCCTGCACCGAGCGTTTCACCCATGATCAGATTCACTCACAGAATTCAAGAGATAAAACACGCCGACGTACCTTGGGACGCCGAACCCTCCCCTCTCTCGCACGCCGACGCTGTCCCGCTCGTGTTGGCGCATTGATTGGCGTGCTTTTGACGCTATCGTTCTCTGCGGACCGTTAGCAGGAGGAATCACCAAAGGATAGTCATGATTCCCTGCGACTTCATCAGGGCTGAGCTCAGCGCGCGACACGCGGCTGGAAGCGCGTCTCTGTCTCGGGATTGTTGTCACCACTGAGTGAGAAGGAGACGGAATGGATTGGAGGGCGATTCGTATGTCATCAGCCGACTACGCGACCACCCATGGTTTGCCTCCCGTAGGTTGCTGACATCGGAGCTACGTGAGGCGGAGCCTGACAACCTGGAATTGGCTGAATGAGCGCTGAACGCGTCGATGGGCGATGATGACGCGATGGGTGCCAGAGTTGCTTTCGTCCCTGCTACGGGCATCAACACGCTGCAGGGATTCCAGCAGAACTCTGGACTTCTTAGTTTGAGAGAGTCGTGGTGCTGTTCAAGTTGGCGGACGACTGCGACACGCGACGTGCATGTGGCTGTGACATTTCCCTTTTGAGCGGGACCCGCCGAATGAGGGAATGCCCCTATCGAAGCCCTTTGTCCATACCCTCTTCAATACTATCTTTGTTCTGTGTCTGACGCCGAGGTCCCTAGAATCTCGCCCATTCGCTACCCACAGGTCAACTAACTGAAGGTCTGCTCAAATTGAGACCGGGGCGCTCTAGAGACCGACACCGGACAGGATTACGGTTCGGTTTCGAAATCTGAGGGCGTCGATTTCGAAACTTAAGGTCATTTGATTTCGAAACTTGAGTAGCTTGAGTTTGAAACTGAACGGGGCCTCCCTCTTCTAAAGAAGTGGATGAGATGTCGCAGATGCCGACATATACTCAGACAAAGAAGGGAGGTGCTATAAATGAAAAAAAGTGTATTGCAGGAACAGCAGCATGCACCGGGCGATTAGTGTTCGTCCATGGTGGTGAAGGTGGCAGTGCGATAATTTGTGTACTCAGGCTAGATGATACAATACTGGAGAGTGGTATGTGTGGGTGGTGCCATACTAGTAAGGTGTCTCCGTGAAGGGGGTCAAAGGAACGGCGCATAGAGCGATGCTGAAGCAACAACGGAGGCCTTGAAGGCTCGTGGCTAGAGATTTACGTCCGAAGAGAATTGAGAGCGGCGCCCTCGAGGAAGGCGGTGCAAGGGGTAGTCGATGAAAACGAAACTGGAGTGGTTCTAAGGAGTAGTAAGAATCAGGAAGATAGAGAGAAAATATCGGCGCACCAAGACTTAGAGGCGACTGATGAAGCATTTAGGTTTAGGTACTCTGAACCTTGAACCTTGGACACATGGACGTCCACTTCATTGCTCAGTCACCCGCCTTTGTCGCCTGTTTGCACGGATTCATCATCGTCGAGCATTGTGTCGCTCCCTCCTTCACCTTCTGCGGAGCTCGTCTCATCCACCATTTGACTGAATTACCAGACAAAGGACAGTTGTTGCGGGGCCCTATGAAGGCTATAAGCGGAAAGGGAGATGCCTGCTGGATAGAGAACGGATGGGAGAGTGTTGCCGGACGAGAGGCGGATACCCACATACACATGGAACTGGACGAATATTGGTAGGTGATGTGCTGGCGCTGGTGTATCCTTGACCTTGAAGCACGGCATAAGCAGACCGGAGGGGGTAGTGGCCCTCAGGGGATGTGTCGTTGGATAGTTTGGGCGGCAGCCTCGGGCGTTGAGTGACTTGAATTTGGACCGCTTAAGAAGAAAGACGTACTGCTTCCTTCAAGTTCACTCGCATGTCCACAGTCAAAACCCAGGTACACCCACATCCGCAACTGCCAGTGCAAACGACAAAGGGAACGGGCGCTGCCGTCATGTATAGAGGAGAGGTGGCTGTCAACGACGGTCACGGTGAGAGCCTGGCGCATTGCACTGGCAGCCTGCCAGAGTGAGGAGTTGCACGCCTTCCCGGGCCGAGTATAAACTCCGGAACGCACAAACAAAGCCAACGCGCTCCTCTCTGCCAGTGCGGGTGCTGAAGAAGCTCAAGCCCGCACGCCGTGTCCTATCCTACTAGCATGCCCATACCCACCATATTCGAGTGCTCATCGGGTCCAGTCAATCAAACCGTCAGCGGGACTAATCCTACCCCAATATCTGGAATCCGTCGAGGGGGCAGGGTCATGCCAGCCCACACCGCCGGCTTTGGGCTCTGGTTGTAGGGTTGTCGGTGACTTCCCACCCTCTGTGAATCAACAAACTACCATCCAACATCGTTACTACATCCTCATCCTCCCTTCAGTCCTCAGCCAAGGCTGCAACAAGCCAACAGGGCCTGGTGTCACAGTCGAATTTGAAGCTGTGAGCAAGCAGATCCGGTACTACCCCCAATAGTTCAGCCTTAACTCCTGGGGGCGCCTGCCCCTACCCCGTACTCTTGCGACTTCGACTTCACTTCTCCTTGAGGAGTGCACTTGTTCAACCCGTATGTTGGTAATTGTTGAGCCACTCTAATAAAAATCTACAAGATGTTCACATGTCTTCCTACGTTGACTCTGCAGGGCCCCTTCAATCTCTGCCCGCCCGTCGAGCAGCCGAATAATGCATGAATCGACCATGGGCCGAAGACGCGATGGCCTCGACGTCCGCTTTGTCGGGAATCATTCCCAGAAGTGCGCGAAGGGAGTAATACTCCGTCAACCACCACTCTCGATACCGTTGTAAACCCCTGACAAGGATGCGTTCTGTCGCCTCCATCTTATCCATCTTCTCTTCTAGCATGACCACCTGAACACGCGCCTCCTCCAACTCTGTTTTCGCATCCTTCAGTTGCTCCGCTTTCATCCGCAGTTGTGTCTTCTGCCGCTTGTGAGAACGCTCGAAGGCTTGAATCTTCTGTTTCATGGAAACAAGATCAGAAGCCATTTGGTGGTTGGCCTTTTCAAGGTCAATGCCAGGACCTTGGCGTCGCCATATCATAGGTGTTTGGGTTTGGCCATCCTCCTGTTGCTCCATGTCGGGCTTGCTCTTGCTTCTTATACTTCTGACTATATTAGCAGCTGCACTCTGTTGTCAGTCACTGGCCTTGTGGCGGTATCAATGACTGCAAAACCCACCAACTTCGGTTCTCAGCTTCGGGATAATATGGGCAGGTTCCGCTTCAAGTCGTTATACTGAACGATTTTGTAGATGCTGTGCTCGAGACACCACTGGCGACAAGATTGTGTGATGTGTCTGCGGTCACGGTGAGTGTGGTTTATGATCTTCTTTTGAAGTTTCGGAGGGCTTATATATAAAAACGGCGCAATACCTGCATCGCTTATTATCATCGAGTCATTGACGCCCTGAGCCGCTGTCAACCTGAGGCATCATAGTCACAGTGAGTCTGACTCGGAACGGTGTCCCAGTGCCCCTGCGGACCGCAGCTGTAACTGCGCCTTCGCCATCGCTGTGCTGCTGTCACGGTGCGCCACTGGCAGCCTTGGCAAGGGTTTTCGAGTTATTCACATTCAACCGACTCCGTGCCTAAGTTGAACTCTGATTCGGGGACGAGGCCTATCCTCGCTCATCCACCTTTATTCGAGATTAAGCTGAGGGTTTGTATATCTACTCGTTTCCTCAAGCCAACGACACGCTCACCCTTACTTGCAGCCTTAGACTTGATCCTGCCCCTCAACCTCACCGCTCAAGTGACATGAGCCAGTCATTCTATTCAAGCACCCGACACCCATATGAGCATCCATCCAATACTGCTTACTGTTGCGATTACTGTGGCAAAGAGTATTCGGCGCACCATCTGTTGAGGAATCATGAGCGAACAGCTTGCATTGCCTTGAAGCGCAACGTGTCCGAGCTCTTGGAAGAGTCGAAAGCGCACTGGGAGAGTAGAAAAAGGATGAAGAGGCGATTTGAGCAGGCCGAACCCAGAGCATGTGAGGCTGAAGGAAATTGGGAGATGTCTGAGGCGAGTTGACAGTCCATCCTTTCCCGGAGCTTGCAGATCCGAACTGACAACATAAACAATCTCAGGTAACAGCGATGTCCGCTGTAAGTTATCACTTCCTTTGCAGTTCATTTCCCTATGATTCACTTTTTCCATTGGCGCTCTCATCATCTCAGGTCGAAAATGAGCCCTTGAGCATTTCGATCTGGACGTCCCTGTGAGATCATGTCAGGAAAGGAAAACGTGTAACACAGCTCCCGAAGCGGTTCGCACACTGCGATATGATTCCAACTCCCCCTGCAAGAGTTCCCCGTAGCCATTGTGTCAAGGGGAAGAACACCGAAAGTGGACCAGCTGCCCCCGCGGAGGTATTTCCTGATGATCCGTCGCTTCTGAACACTGGCAATGGCGATTCCTCTTCATCAGCTGACAAGGCAGAGCTTGTCGTTTTGAAGACGGCGCGGAACGCCTTTGGCATTACCCGTAGATATCTATTGCCCCACACCGACATACCGACTCGTGATCCGGACCAGATCGTCCCTTTGCGCGAAGATTGCAATGAGCCAGGGGGATCACGGGAGAAAGAAGACGGGACTGACGACCATCAACCCCAACGTCCAGTTTCCGTTTTCAACGGAGGTTCTTCTGCAATGTCGTACGGGCCTTTCAGCAGTCGAACCGCCTTTCTTCTGGCAGAGTGGTACTGGCAGTCCTCCAGAAAGTCATTCCTGGACTTCCAAAAGTTGGTCTCTGTTTTCAAGGACCCTGAATTCGCCCTCGACGACGCCATCAATGTCAACTGGAAGGCAGCGTTCAAAGCACTCGGCGCGAATAAAACTGATCTTCCAGATGAGCAAGGGTCGTGGATATCAGACGAGGGCTGGATAACGGAGCTAGTCTCGATTGACATTCCCTTCCACAATCGCATGAAGGAGCCAGGTGTTAAACCGTATGAAGTTGGCGGATTCCGCTATCGGTCTATCGTCTCAGTCATCAAAGAGAGACTCTCCAAACAAGAGGACAGCTGCGCATTTCACTACTACCCATATGAAGCAACATGGAGGCGGACAAGTGACTCTCCCGAAGTGCGGCTCTACGGTGAACTGTACGCTTCCCAAGCATTCCGGGAGGCGCACGAAGCCCTGCAAAAACAGCCTCGATCTCTGCGGGATGCAGGATTGGAGAGGGTCGTCGTCGCTTTGATGATCTGGTCAGACAGCACGCAATTGACGTCCTTCGGCGGCGCCAGCCTGTGGCCGTGCTATCTATTCTTTGGAAATGAGTCTAAGTATCGCAGAGGGGAGCCATCGAGAAGTTTGGGAAGGCAGATAGCGTACTTCATAAAGGTGGGGAATATATCTATATCGCGTGGTTGTCAAGCGCCTCCATGATAACTCCCCTATTTCTCCTTGCAGCTCCCGGACAGGTTAAGCGACTTTTTGACCGAGAAAAACGGCGGGAAACTCCCCACAAGCGCATTATTCAAGTATTGCGCTCGTGCCCTCTTCCACAAGCAATGGTCTATCCTGCTCAGCGCAGAGTTTATTGATGCGATGAAGTATGGGATTGTCCACACTTGCCTTGACGGGAAGAAGCGGTGCTTCTTTCCAAGGATACTGACTTACTCTTGTGATTACCCTGAGAAGTACGCATCTTCACCACTTCCTTTATGTGTGCTCTTTATTAGTCGAGATCTCATCACGATCATGTTTATGCAGGGCTTTAGTATGCGGGCTTCTTAACAACGGGGCACATCCGTGCCATCGTTGCCTCACCACCAAGGCAGAAATGTCCAAACTTGGGCCCCAGTTGACGAGGAACGTATCGTCAAGAAGAGAAGCTGGACGGAGCAAATGGCTAAGATCTCCGTGGCTCAATCGATTATTCAGGAAGGCTACGCTGTTGCTAACAAAAGTAAGATTGGTCACCTCCTGGATCCAGAGTCTCTTTTTCCGGTGCAGGTGAGTGTAACGGCCTACCCCCACACGATACCCAAGGCCCCCAGTTGATAGCCGGCCTGTATATGCCTCCAGACAGCCTTCGCTGAACGACTTCCCGAAATGAACCCCGACATCCTTTCAGCCTTGGCAGTCGACATCTTGCACGAGTTCGAGATTGGGGTTTGGAAGAAGTTATACATACATCTCATTCGTCTCCTTGATGCCTTTACGAAGGTCGAACATATGGATGGGATGACGTTGTCCGCCGAGCTTGATTCACGGTGAGCGATGCACCTGCCCAAATCGGCCAGCCCAGGGGCACTGATGCTAATGGCTCTCACTCTGTTGTTAGGTATAGGAATACTCCTGCTTTCGGGAGAGATACTATCCGAAGATTCCCTCTCAATGTAACCGAAATGAAGCGGAAGGCGGCACGAGACTACGAAGACTTGCTACAGGTAGGTGAAACGGCACGATTTGCCTGCCACCACTAACAATTGTCGCACAGTGCGCAATACCGGCTTTCGAATCGCTCCTGCCTGAGCCATATAACACTAGCCTCATGATCCTCCTTTTCGTGTGCGCTCAGTGGCACGCTCTGGCCAAATTGCGACTTCACACTGATCACACTCTCGGGCTCCTTGACTTCACTACCAGCCACCTTGGGGCAAAACTCAGGGCTTTCCACAGCACTACGGCCAAAGTTCCGACGAAAGAGCTTCAGAAGGAAGCAGACGCCAGGGCTCGGAGGGCAGGTAGAGAAGGAAACGGAAAGTCAGAGGGAGTTGGTTCTCGTAGACCTGTGGCTTTGAGCATTTTCACCATCAAGTTCCACTTCCTCGGGGACTACACTTCCGTCATACGACAATTCGGGACGACAGACTCTTATTCCACCCAGACCGTAGGAGACAACCCTCTTAGGCTGCACTACATGCTGCTTACACTGATCGACTACATTGTGTAGGGGGAATTATATCACAGAGTACCAAAGTCATGGTACCCTCGCACGGACAAGAAGGATTATGAAAGACAACTTACACAGATAGAACGTCGTCAAGCCCGCCTTGCCAACATTCGGGCCAATCTTGAGTCCAATGCGGCTGGTACAGACGACCCCACCCTCCCTCATCAATCTGCAAAGAATGAACCACAAGGACGAGAGCTCCTCGAATCCCGGTACACCATAGGCATGAACCGGAACTGTCCCATTACCCTTGACGCCCTCATCGACCGTTCTCATTGGGGGCCCAGAGACCCGTACATTGTGGTGCGCCCAACGTCATACCGGTCCCCTTGTCGCACGATAGTGTACTAAGTCGACCCGCAGGGGTTCATTCCGAACCTTAAGTGGCACCTTTTCCCCAGGCTTCTAGAAGATCTCGGCTATCCCGTTCGCAATGCAATTCCTGGAGACCAATGGGTCCATGTTACTTTCAAGGACGATCGGATTTTTAGCCACAAGATGCTTAGGATGAACTTCACCACTTACGACGTCCGTCGAGCGCAAGACGTAATCCACATTGAGACGCCCCAGTGTAATGTGATGCTTCTCAACAACCGTTACAACTCAGGAACAAGATCAGTTGAGCATCCCTACCTGTACGGGAAGGTATTAGGAGTATTCCATGCTGATGTCTCGTATGTGGGTTATCTACCCGGTGGGAACAGTCCAACTCCAGCATACCGTCGTATCGACTTTGTTTGGGTGAACTGGTACAATTTTATCGAATCCAAGACGGAGTTCTCCCTTGACCGCCTAGCTTCTTTTCCCGCCAATTGGGAAGGCGGTTTGGCCTTCATCGATCCGAGCGACATCATTCGGGGAGTCCATCTGATCCCCCAATTCTCACTTGGCAGGTCACCATACCCAAGGGTCAAATCAAAGCTCGTGGCTGGCAAGCAGGAAGCGTGGAATGTCTACTTCATCAATAGGTAGGTGACAGTTGCGCTTCCGCAGTTCACTAGCATTGACTACCTTCCCGCTGCGTGTTCATGTTCAGGTTTGCGGATAGGGACTTATTCATGCGCTATCAGTATGGCATGTCTGTCGGACATTGGTATATGCAAGACCTCGCGTTCCCGCCTGCCCATATCCCGATTATCCCCTCAGGTTTCGACCATTGCCTCTTCGAGCTCGGCTCCAATTCTTCACCTCCCTCAGAGGGGGCTGGCAATGATGATTCGCATCTCTTAATCCCTCCGGTGATAACGCCTACTGGCATGGATCTAACTGAGCCTCAGCCGTCTTCCCAAGACACAGGCTCAGGAATTGCTGCTCATCCAGACACCCTCCCGTTGAACGCTAGGCAGAAGGGGAAGGGAAGAGCAAGCAATGAGGATCGAGAGGATGGGACTCGGAACGACGAGGAAAGGGAAGATCAGGAAGAGGATGACATGGACGACGATGCAGATGAGGAGCCGAGAGAGGATGATGAAAGGGAGGACCACTTTGACCGTATGGATGACGAGGAACTTGTCCATCATGACGAAATGTACGGTATATAGGCGGGATGGTGGTCCCTTTGTACAGTATTCCCTCTGCCAGTCACGGTGGGGAAAGAATGAGGCCGCTAAGCTGACTAAGTCAAAATCTCAGGATCTCCCTTGCTTAGTCATCTATCAAAGGCTTGTCATCCTGCCCATTTGACGAACTGCACTTCTGGACCTACATATCTTTCCCCACTGTGACCAGTGGCCACACAGACACGGAGGCTAATGCCCGTCTCTGGCGGTTGTCGCGGTACCCTTTCAGATTACGAGCCGACGGGTCGAACCCGCCTCCTTTCTCTTCAGCTCAGGACTGGTCAATTCAGGGAGATTGTCCAACTTTGGTAGAAGGATTGTTCTTTGCAGGAAGCTCAGTTTAACCAGGTGAGTGCTGTATGGTACGTGGTGGAAGGACCCTATTCATCGTGGATCCTCTCACAGTCTCGAACGGTTGCCAAGCCCTACCAATGATGTGAAGCCTGACTTCAAGCCCTACGGCTCCTACAAAACGCAACTCAAGGCCGCGAATTATGACATAGTGTCTTTACGGGAATCTTGGGTTAACGGCTGCATAAGGAGAAGGGAAGATTGGTGAATCATGGTGATTCTGGGGCTGAATTCGGGGATTATGGACAGCCTGAGCAGCATTTCCTTCCGCTTTTTGGCCTCGTCCATTCAAGTTTGCTGCACTGCTGTCATCTTTGACATCAACACGCTACGCACTTCTGGCTTGTCTAGACTCTAAATCTAATAGCAGAGCACCATACAATCGGAATAGGGACGTAACCGTCGTTACCAACTGGTCCTCCTCGCCTGCTCCGGAGCCTGATCTTCAAGTCGCTCCTTGTCTTGACATACTACTCAGACTCGGGTCAGAACGAGTGAGTCATCGTCTGGTAGCGGGCACATTCACTGACTCATTTGACAACCTGCGACGGCATTGAGTTGGTTCGCTCTTTCCCAGCATTGTCATCCGCAGCCATCACCCTTGGTCTCGCAGCATATTTCAAGACAGGGAGGCAATGTTCATAAAGGCCTCGAACATCGGATCCCCGTCTTCACACCCATCCACTTAGCTTCAGACATACACCTGTTGCACCCGACTTCAACGAACAACACAACCTGAGGCGCAGAACAAGATGGCAGAGGGACAGGAACCAAGACTCGAGCCGGGTACAGGCGAGCCTATGGCAGTCGAAAAGAGCTGCCATTGCAGGAGCGGTAGCTGCCCTTCCGGGCGCTCCGTCGTGGGGAGGAGGGATAACGAGCCGCGCCCCAACCAGAACATCCAGTACGTCCCTCAGCTTGCTTGGTTGTCAAGGCCTCGTTACTGACGGACCTTTTCTCTATCAGCCTCCTTGGAATACCAGGCCAATTCAAGTCCTATGTCAACCTGTCGATCCTAGGATCATCTGACAGCCTCAGCATCAAATGCAGGGTGTTCCAACAGGTTAGGGATGGCAATGCTGTCTATGTGACAGCGGGACATCGAACGATGTTCATCGTCGTCACCCGCGACGTTGTTCGGCGCCTTTGTGTTTCCTCGGTCTTCATAGTCGCTTTCTGGTTCTTTTGGGGCCGATGTGCTGCCTACCTCCATGCTTAAGATGGTATGAACGCCCTGACACATTGAACTCTTCAGGACATCAGCTGACCGTTATCCACTCCAGCCATCCAGATCCAGGGACACAAGACGACGACAATCGGCGGAGCTTTCCCTCGAAATAGAATCACTGCTTAGTGCACGAGTCATTCCGTCCCCCATTCATTCACTTTCCGCGTACTACCGAATGTACAGAAGACGCCCTATCGATGGACATGGACTAGCTTCAAGAAACTGAGACCTAGCTGAAGGGATTCCTCTTAGGTGGCCCCATCTTCTGTATATTGAATATAAATGGGGTTTTCCTTCAATTCCGTGCATCATGATCTACGAACGTCCTTCGGGGGATTCACAGTTGGCTTCGAGATTCTATACTGCAGGTACACGGAGACCCACCAGCGGATCAATTATCCACGGATCAGTGCTCCTGACCACGGCCTCCCAATCGAGTCATAGCAGGCGATCCAAACCTTGTTGCTCGGTCACGGTTTGACCAGGACCCTCAACCCTCCATCGCTTTCTTCAACTTTGCCTCGTCTCGTCAGACTACAGCAGGCAGAGCCTTTTTCGAGGACTCGAACACTTGACCACCTCCGTGGGCCGTGTGGAGTGAACCGTGTAGACGGATAGAGTACGGAGAGATTGGGGAGGAGTGCTGTGCGACACCTCCACAGTCCACCGGCATTATGGGATACACAGGAGCGGGCGGCTCATGGGGAAGATGCGGCTTGGGGCATGGATAAGGCCTTAGTCTCTGGGTATGTTCAGCAGGCCTAGCTTCACAGCGCAGGCTATCGTGGCGTCCTCTGAAGCAATGCACGTTCAAGTCCAACTTCACTGAGCCTCAAATTCATGATATCCGCGTTAAGTTTGTGTTGGCATTTCCTCGAGTCACCCTTCCCCGGACAGGGCTGCGGTAGGCTTTCCGGTGAGTCAATGTTTGCTTTATTCTTACATATCCACGTCCAATACCTCGATCCCCGCAGCCCGTCTTCACTGCGGAAGTTGGCTCTGGGACACCTCGATGATTCAATACTCTCCAGTGACTCGCCTACCTAGCCCCGCAGCTCTTCATCCATGGACTTCAAATATAAGGTGTACCAGCCCGCCTCATCTCACCGCACTTCACACCCCACTCCTCAAATCCTCACTCCACATCACCATGAGTTCCTCCGCAATTCAGAGCCCTTTCCCGGCTGTCATTCTCGGACACTTCCTTCGTCAGATTCAAGAGCATCATTTCCTCACCCCTACCCGGGCACCCATCCCTCTTCATTACAATCCATCCACGAAGTCTCTGACGGAATTTTTTTGGTATGGGACTGACCCTTATTTCAATCGGATTTGTATCTGATCGAGAGTTTCTAGGCCTCGCGACTCGGAATCTGGCGCTCAGGTCACCCCAGACATGCTCGAGACTTTCAGAAGGACGCACAAGTTTAGAGGCCCTTGCTGCCTTTGCCCCTTGCTGGACAAGTCGATCAGGTACATGGAGGCGGTCATAGGGTTTGTCGATATTGCTCGTCGTGACCCTTATGGGAATTCCTCCACCTTTGAGGGCGAGTTCGTCGCCGTATGCGCTCGCCACCGCTGTGGCTATTCGCGTGAGTCCACCAGCACATGCCCATTGGCAACACCTGCTGAACAAGGTTTCCCGCCAGTGCGTCTAGAGCTGTTCTTTCCTTACAGGGGCCTGAAGTTTCAAGCCTGCCCCAAGAGAGGTGAGCTACATGGTTCGACTACCCAGTATCGTCGCTGATTCCGCTTCGAGCAGAGGTACCCCTGCCGGTCCAGGCAAGTGTCCAAGTCTCAGAAGATCTTGGCCCAACTGCAACCCGCCATGAGGGTCTCTCGCAGATTCTGGAAGGGTCTGTGTCGAGGATCAGAGGGGAGCGTAACCGTACGTCCGTGGGGGGAGAGGGATTGGCGATGTACTGACACATGAGTCTAGGTTTGCCCCACATGAGTCCAGAGGTGTCGTACAATGCCAGGAACAAGTTCATCGATAACCTCTACAACGGCGTATCAGAGGCGGAGTTCTGGAGGACATTTGCCCAGTGCACTGAGTGCAAGGCCGTTCTGATCGTCCAGGGCATGTTCACGTTTGCCTCCCACCGTTGCAGGAACTCCTCCATTACCGACGCCAACGTTCGCAAGACTCTGCGCTATCATCCTCATGCCCAGAGCACCGAAGGGGCATCCACCTCGGCGGAGAAGGATGAAGGGGAAGCCGAGGACGACGATGGGACAGAGAGTGAATGCGACGATGGTGAAGACGAAGACGACGAAGAGGAAGAGGAAGAGGATATCGACGCAGACGAATTCATCTCTGACCTCGAACTATAGACCTCGTGATCCGTACAAACTAAAGAGTACCTTGCCCAGTCATTTATCTATGGTACAACTATCAATTGGAACGATTTCTTGAGAGGCTGTTCCACGTGAGGATTCGATTCCCTTACAGTGAGGAGCGTAGGCACGGTACGTCGTTAGTTTATCTTCCCGTACCAGTGCATGACATTGAACCTCCGTCCCAGGTCTGCTCGTTCCAGGTATTCTATAGCTGCTACCACAGCTCTACCGGGTGGGGTAGGGTTTGTCCTTCGGTGAGTGAGCTTGCTTGGGAGCTTGCCTGGGGACGACAGTATTGTATTAACCGGGGCTGCCTGTGACATCAGGCATCAGGCATGTACCCTGGCAGAAAGAAAGGGGCCCAGAGACAAGGGATTCTTCCTAGGCCCCTCCATTTTCTGCACACTTATTGAGCACGCCGTCTAATCCCAATCTATTCATTCAGAACCTAGGGAAGTGTGCAGGGGAGCTCATGAATCGGCAAGACGTCCGAGGCATGCTTTGATTTGATCATCGGCATCATAACTGGTATGTCCAAACCTTCGCTGTCTTCTTTTTCCCTTCAGTCTTTCCTCTTAACTCCCTTCCTCCGGTACATCCCCATTGTCTCGTTCCTGCGGAATGTACTTGTATGAATGGCAGCGGTTACAATCCACGACTCACTCACGAACATCACAGTTGAACTATCACAAGCATGCAGAACTAGTAAAGAGGATGTCGAATTCGGCGATGCAGGAGTGCAACGAAGGAGAACTGTCCATAGCAGTACCCTCACCCACAGAGTTTTCAGTTAGCAGTTTAAGTCTCGAGGCGGGAGTCATCGAACGGGACGTTCAGAAGAAGCAGGTGTTGGAATGGCAATGGCCCTACGACGGCGCCAAGTCGCCTGCACCTCATAACTTGTGAACAGGTGGGTTGTATCCTCTTGGCTTATTAGCCTATTCTCATCCGTCATCCCTTTTATATAGCAGGTTCTGCAGCGCCCGTCCCTTTCATCTGTACCAGATTCCTGGTGACACATGGTCCCGAAGATGCAACCGGATCTTCTCAACCTCCACCACTCCTCCACGTTCCTTCGTTCAGCTATGTCTTTCTACACCACAGTATTCGGGTCTTACCCATTCAGCTCCTTCAAGCTTGTATTCGTCGACGAGATATCGACAAAGACACTCGTCACAACAGATTTCTTACATGGAGAAGACACCATTGATCAGGTCCTGGAGTTTGGTCAAGCTCGGCGTGCCAGTGGTCTGGGATTAACATCATTCCTGAGACCTGGTCAGATATCTGGCTAATCAACGGTCTATCCCTTGTACATCAATGGGCTCTCCCTTCGGGAACTCTTTGGCAACAATGACCATCGATTCAAGCTCAAGAATTAAGAAGGACACGCAGCGCCAGCGTTACGGAGTGGGATACGAGAGTGATGCCCCAATATGCCAGCCACAAAAGTCTCTGACCCGACCCACCAGACGCCAACACTCACTTTCTTCAAATTCAAGTCCCCCCTTGTTCTGCATATCCTCGACCCCAATCAATAGGGAGCTACAAATTAATGCGTCACCGGCTTATACTTTCTTGAAGGGCCGTCGAAAAAGTCAGCGGGGTCGGTTTACGCACGTTCGCGGAGCAGTGGATATACGGTAGTGGTCCGCCTTTTCCATCTTCTTTCAATGGGAAGAAGGTGGCTATCGAGATCACCATGCAATAACAATAAGACTGCCCGGCTTACAAGGCCATGGAGCTCGGCGAGATCTCCAGAGCGCTTTTCAAAAGGTACGGCTACTTGAATATGTGTCTACTGAAATGCGACTGATGCACGAGGTCAGGGTGTCCCCATCCAAACGCCAAATCCTATCGCCACCTTGCGCGGCCACGGGGTGTCGTTATCTAGCTTCGGATATGTTTCCTGCTCATAACCGCTTCTATTTTCGTTTTGCTGACAGCTTTGTTAGGTTATGCATGCCCTTACGATTACGAAGGCGGTGCTTGTTACGAACTACTACTCCTATCGAGTGCGCTGTGAGTCCCTGGTAAAACCACCCTCTTCTCATCATGTGCGGTTCTCACATCGCGTCCAGTGCGCTCTCAGTTGATGTTTCCTTCTACTCGAGGCTTTGATCACTGCAATATCCGAAGGTCGCTTTGAGAAGGGCAAGAGGCACAGCGCCGTCCAGTAAGTGCCTTCACTATACGTTGCAGCCTATCCTTATGCTCCCGTGAACCAGTACTCTGATGGCTACTCCTACTCCTACGTCTACACGGATCTTCGCAGCATCGTTTGCTGTCAAAACGACAGCAACCCCAGAGCTAGGGGAACTCTCCTACCTGCCGAGACCCGAAACGCACGTCGAACGGAACCAGGAATCAGAATGACATAGAGGTTAATGGCTTCGCTTGGAGCAGCGTCAATTCCGAGTTGTGACCGCGTTTCAGAACAGCTGCTTACTAGTAAGTGCCGAGGTCTGCAGTGGCACACTGGACCAGTTGTGTACCTCTGGCCATCATTGTGCGAGAAGAGACCCCTTCACGGAGATGAAACTCCTTTAGGGACGCATGATAACCCTTGAACTCATGATCCCTGATAATAACCACAGGCCAAAGTGGTGAGCAGGGCAGTACCCGCGCCATTGTAGTATGTGGCATCGTCCCAGGGGAGCGTCCATAGCGAGATCTATGGAAGTAATTCAACCATTAGATAATATGCACAAGCAGAAAGGACTCACCGATGTATGCCAATGTAATTGTGCAATGTTACTGGCTACCAAGTGGCGGTGGGAGACGGACAGGGGCTGGATTCCCTTTTTTTGATTTCGAATCTGGCCTGTCGTTGGGACAGGCCAGATTCGGCAACCCGTTTTGGAAGGTACCGGCCATTGCTTATGTAATAACCGGTCCCCTTGCCCAACCCATGCCGCCCAGTGGCGGCGTTCGACGCGTGTTCCTCTTCTCTTCTGTACCACACCCTGGCCAGCGTCCACCGGCGAAACCCCAACGTCCTTGCGGCGGGCTGACGTTTCCTGCGTGATAGCAGGTACCGATGCCCGTAGCTACGACAAAGGGCGATGTTGACGCGCCACCTTGCTTCGCCCTACGGATCTTTCCCTGCACGTTCTTAGGTGCAGAGCGAATGCCATCGCGAAGCTTGGGTCGACGAAACGAGGAGTAGGGTGAGAGACCAAGCCCCGGACCGAAGCGCGGAACGAGGGGTGTTATGTGAGGATAAGTGAAAAGGTGAACCTGCTGTGTTGTGCGGATATCAGAACAATGCTTACCTTTCGTTTCCCTTCACAGACCCTTGCAAGCTCGATGCAAGACAGTCACGAGGCGCAATACAATACTCCAGAGCCCTCAAACCGTTGAATCTGGCCACAAGAACCCCCCGCATCCCTTCACTGCGTCGATTTCGACCGCAAGCACATTGCGTACCACACCGCAAGCGTACTGTGGCGTAGGTTACAGCGCGACCGGCGGAGGGGAGGCATCATCGAGCACTGGAGATCGTGTCCGTGAGGAATTGGTTAGGAAAAGGTAAGGACTTCAACTTACATCGAGAACGAGGCTACATCGTACTTACCTTTCC
>JANDKE010000420.1:0-25768 GCA_027627275.1 Coprinellus aureogranulatus
CGTCCACCCTGTCTTCATCCGAGCTGCTCTTCGCGGGCGCGGTACCACCTGCTGGAGCGCTCGCAGCCGCGTTCCGAATGCCGAGGGGAAGAAGGTGAATGTGTTGATCAAGGATGCCTGGCGCTCTGGCGATCGGACTCCCGAGTATGTCTTCCTCGATCAGGCGAGAGGTGTCAATGGAGTCACCCGCATGCTGTATTACGAAGATCACCGTGCTGAGACCAAGTATTTGCGAGGCCTTCCGATGCCTCTTTCTGACGATGAGCTCACGGCTTTCTTCAACCGCATCTGGTTGCGCGTTGTCACCGACCAGCATGGACCCTCTCTCAAACACTTCAAGTCCTTGAAGCAAGTGCTTGGTGCCCTTCGTGATGCTATCCTATGTGCGTACGCGTTAATCTCTGCAGTTTATCGAAGACTGACCGTCCTGACAGCTCACCGAAACCTGATCAAGTTCAAAGCGATCCTTCATCGTGACATCTCCATCCAGAACATCTTGCTTGGTCTGGTGGATGAAGACGCTTTGCCTGGTTTGCGAGGCATACTCATTGATCTCGACATGGCTGTTAGCACTGGCCCTCGAGAACCGTCAAGCGTCTCTGCGGACAATCGCACAGTAGGTTCATCATCGCTTCTTTCCGTTCCCCGTCTAACCTTTCCTGCAGGGCACGAGGCTGTATCAGTCTATCTCCGTCCTTTCCAGCTACAACCCGAAGCTTGTCCACCTGGCTCATGACTATCTTGACGACATCGAATCGTTCTTCTTCGTTTTCGTTCACCTTGTGTTCGGCTGGGCTGGGGTAGAGCAGCCCGTGGAGTTAGCGGACCAACCCGAATTCCTGGGGCTGTGGGATCACGAAAACCCCACCATCTCTCGAAACGCGAAGGGCATGTTTATCTCCGAGGGCCTGCCAATGGAGCTTGTCGCACCTTTCTGGACCAAGCCATGCAGGAACCTCCTCAGGTCTTTCCACGAGTTCGTCAAAGGCATCGTGTCCCAGAAGGCGAGCATCCGTAGCATGGAACCGGAGGACCGCTTTGAGGCGCTCGAGAAGTTACACTCTGGATTCGAGGACCACTACAACGCGTTGAAGAACATGTTCGACAAGGCCCTCAAGGAACTCGAACTCGAGGTCCAATCTCAGCCAGCTCCTATCCGCCCTGCTGTGGCCGAGCGTCCTCCTCAAGCACCCATCGCCGGTCCATCTCGGGTCTCGAAGAGAGGGTCCGATTCTATTGAGGACGATATCGAATCCCCTTCCAAGCGCACTCGTACCACCGTCGGTGCGAGGAGTCGTCTCGCTAATGCCCTGAACGCCAAGAACCAGACGGTTCTCCGCTGAGGGAACCAGCGCCCTCGAATATTATATCCTCTTCCTTAGATTACCATTGTCGTCGCTGTTGTATGTTGTGCATTGGCTTCTTACATCCTGCATTTGCTTTCTTTGTTCTGAGACTATTCACCGTGTGTACTATATCCCGCGTATCTTGTAATACCATGCATGACCTTCTAGATTCTATGATAGACAGCAGTTCTACAACGTTCGCTACAAAGGGCTCGCAACGATTCTCTATACCCCTGCCGGAAAACTTGGGGAAAACACCTGGACCTGCTGGGACTCCTCCGAGTCGGGCAGGTCAACGCGGTTGGATGAGAAGACCAAGTTAAATACAATTATTGGACATTACATACAAAAAGAGAATCGGCGATGATGTAGATTCAACTCTTTACATCTGTGTGGGGGATACTACACTCTGCTTGCACCCATCCACCACTCGGGCCTGGCACAGCCAAGGGTTAAGAGATTAGGGGAGGGAGGTGAGATACTTGATCAGGCGGAGTGCGCAGACCCTTGAGTGGTGGGGAGGGAGACTGGTAGGTAGGAGTGGAGGCGGAGGAGGCGGATGGGAATGGGTATCCAGCAGGATCGCGTCGCGTTGTGTCGTTTCCATTCCAGCGACGAGGGGCGCGTCGGTACGTTGGTGTGTAGCAATCACGATCATCGGATGACCAGGGGCATGTCGACGAATGGGTTCACATTCATGTACGAAGGTCCATCGTAGAGTTCGAGAGGTGCGTGAGTCAGTACGCAAGGTAGAGTCGATGAAGAGTAAGAAAGCAATGCGTTGTCAGTGAGCAAGGCGCCGTAACCAACGAAGGAAAGGAACACGAACCTGCGTTATCGCTCTGTCCACACCAAGATCGCGTCCTCAATCAGCCAACCACTCCTTTCGCGCAAGAGATGTGAAGCAACGGATAGTGAAACAGCGCGTACCATGGCTATTGGTATCCTGTCCTAGCCCTCTGCTGTCAACCAAGTAGATCCCGTTCAAACACCCGATCGCACGCACCGAAGTATATCAAAATCCCCCTAGAAATCCTGGTATCGAATGCGAGTCAAAGCGAAATAGACTCGAAGTGGTGGTGACGGTGGAAGATGAAACGATCCGGTGCAGACAACGGAATGGGATGATGCACGGGAGCAGACGCGTCCATATTTGTCTCTGTGACGCAAACGCGCGTGCGTCTCTTTCCTCCCACTACATCCTACCGCACAATGGTTCGTGTATCTCCTACTACAATGGTTTTAGAGTGCTAAGACAGTGTATAGGACCCAACAGACCCCCTCGCAGACACCAACGCCCCTCCTGGTCCTACGGGTACTCCTCCCTTCGGGTGCTCCGGGGATCGCACATCCTCAACAAGGTCAAGGTCAACAAGTGCCTCAGCAACAGGGTCCTCCGCCAGACTTGAAGTGCCGAATCCCGCGCTTGAGCAGACGAATCCCGAGTTTAAGAAGCCGACTGAGTTGAAGTGGGCCGATGCGAACTTTAGTCCGGTGCGTGAGCGTTTCTTTCGTTCTGTTTTTGTCGGCGGTGCTTCGTCGTTTCTATTGGCTGGAACGTTGGTTCTTGGACTGTCGTCTTTCGTTTCTTTCGTTGAACGTTATTCCGCTCGTCCTTCATTATACTTCGTCCTGATCTCGATTCTTGGCTCGACGCGCTTCGCGTCTCGCCGTGGCGTCCGTACCTTCCCGTTTTCACTCACTGTCGCCCGTTCCTTTGTTCGTGAGAGGGTTTTTCGTTTTCAGATGCTGTGAATGGCTGGATGGTCCAGAACAGTGCGGCAAGACGGGAAGGGGGATGTGATGTCGCGCGATTCGCGTTTCTTCGGTGTTGCTTTTTTCCCTCGAATTCAAGTTATGGTTGTTCCTGTCGTCTTTCGTTCGTTGGTTCGGTTCCACGGGGCTCTTCGATGTTGTTCCTCTCCTGCGTTCGGTCTACCATTCGTGCATACTTCTCCCCACCAACGCTGTCCACCATTTGTTGATGGCGTCGGTCTTCTGAACGGTTCATTTCCTTCACGGTCGTGCCTATTTTGCCACTATTCTCGTGTATTCCCTTTCCTTTCTACGTCTTCTGGTCCTTCTCAGCCTCGCTCTTGTCTCCCCTGTCGTTCTTAACGCTGACCGCCCATTTCTCTTTTCACAGGAAGAACGCCGTGCGAACCATCCCAAATACTATTACGCCGCCAAGGGCCAGGTGGATGGGCTACAAGGTCAGGGAGCTGAACATGCGTATGCTGAAGAACCTAGGGGTAAGAAGAGGGCGAGGGCGGAGGATTTCCTTTAGGTGAGTAATTTGAGTTTGATTCGTTGGTTCATGCCCCTTGGGCTCGAGTCGCGCTCGTCGAGGCGGTCTCGTACATCCGCCTCCTTCGAGATGAGTGTTCGAGACGCGTTCGTCGAGCCTTCTTCGTCGAGTCTTTTCCCGGATTGGGTGCCTTCTCCACAGTTAATCCCTCGGAACGTACTTCTCGGAGTCGCGTTGCTCTGGAGTGCGGGATTCACCTCTCCGTGTTGCCTTACTAGAGACTATCGGGCTTGCTTCCCGACCCGCCTTGCCTTAGCCGCCGTTATCGGATGTATGCTGACTGAACCTCCTTGATATAGACGCAAGATGATGAGGAGATGGAGAAGAGACACCACCCAGTCCGTCCATCCGTTCATGTGTCGCGCTCCGTTGACGTTTCTGCATGATACTCAAATTATTTCTTATGCCTTTTCTGCGCTCCCCGAGAGCTTATGCGTATGCCATCGACCCGGCGCCGCAACGAACAATCATGGATGAACCTCCTTTGGGGTGATGATGTGGGAGAGGGGAAGGGATAAGGAGGGAAATGTGAGTGCGAGAGAGGTAGGGTTTGGTTTGGTTGGTGTTGGTTGCACTTGACCACGCTAGGTTCATCGCCCTATCCACTCTGAGGCGGTCGTCGGTCGTCTCATTCCGCCTGTTCCCCGTACGTACCGTCCTTCTTGTGCTTGATGTGTCGTCCCACTCGCGTCTCTGTACGTCCACTTTCTATTGTTGTTGTAATGTGTACGGTCGGTGGCTTCCTTTTTCTTCTGTTTAATTCTATGGTTTCTTGATATGCGATGTGTGCATGAGTTGCTAAGGGCCGGCATGTGGTGGGTCCTCGGAGTGGGTGATTTTGACGAACGCTCACGATCTCCTAAAGCTTAGTACTCGGGCTGGGTGTCTCTGAAGTGCCTACATTGGAGACTCGCGTACCGATAGCTCTGCGACGACTGCTATTGTTCATTGGGCCTGTCACCTACTCGATCCATTCCTCTGGGAACGACAAGTGTGAACGTCTCCCGACCGTCTTCACCTCGAGGAATCCTGCAGTGTAAAGGGTGACTTCTGCGGGGCGCTTTCTTGTGGTCACTTTGACCTTATGGCTCTTCTGGGATGCTTGGACTCTGGTCAAAGCAAGGCGGCGGGTAGACTGATGGCAGTGCAGGGAGGCGCGTGCACCAGTGAGACACAGTTGCTTTGACCTTGAGTGGCAACAGCGGCGATGGGTATAAGAGGCTCCTCGTGTACGCTAACCACTGTAACCTCGGTCCCTCAAGTTCTCAGCGCGTCTTCCAATCCCTTCGAGATTCTCGTTCGTCTTCTTGAACCCGACTGTGGACCGAGATGTCAAACAAGCAAACTCCCTCTTCGACTCCTCGCAAGATGCCGGGTAACTGGCCGGAAGACCCTGCGGCGCCTAGTTCGTCTCGTACTAAGCCTACACCAGTAGCGCTGTGTGCGGTCTGTAAAGCAGAAACGTCGAAGCACGATTGGCAGCAGAACATCGCCTGCCAACAACGCGCTAAAGAGATTGGTTGGTCACCCCTTTCCCTGTTCACTTCGAACGCTAATCGCTCGCGCAACCACTAAATGAAACAGAGAACGCCCGAATCCGAGAAGCCTTGGCCAACCAGCGCGTACTGAACGCCGCAATGTTGGAGTTCATGAAAGTCGGCGCGCTGGCGGCGATAGGGTTCACTGTCGCCAATGTTCTGAGATCATATGTGGGGATCAACGTACCTGCGAATACTGCTGCGACGAGGGACACCATCAAGGTTGTTTGTGAGACTGTTTGTGTTGCCGCGATTGCCCAGGGAAATGAGGGAGTGAGGGCGGTATGTGAGGAGTGTAGAGCGTATCTCGGGTGATATGTAGTGCCAGCTTCTCTCGATTTGAATGATCAACGAGCTCTCTTCGCTATGTACGTACAGCGTGAGCGGTTTCCGAGACCATGATTCGACGGCGCGTACTGTCACGCTTGTCACGCTGAGCCCAACCTCTCCGCCAAATTTGGCAGGGTCACACCATGTCACACCCGTTGAGTACGGATGGGCGGTGGGCGCGGAAACTAAGTGCCTCCCACTGTACACCGTATTGCATAGGAAGGACGACTTCAGAAAATACGATAAATTGAGGGAGGGTACTTGATGTATTCTCAGCCAAGTTTAGAAAGAATGAAAGCCTCAAAAAATGAATTGAGTCTCCCAGACCCGATAAACACAGAACTGTATAGAGGACCGGTGTATCACAGAACGCCCCCGAAGCCTTGCGTTGAAAACAAGCACAAAGTTCGAATTACCATCAACCGGCAACGAGGCTGTCGGTCAGTCTTGTCAAGGAACGTTCATGAGCCACTCACTATCCTACTACGGCTTATCAGATCTCCCCGTGTTCAACTTCGAAGATGCACCATACGTCGAACTTCCACGCCTCAACATGCAAAACGTGGACCTTCCTTGTGAACTTTGGGAGGAAATGGCAAGCAATGCTGATCCAATCGACGTTTTGTCTTGGTCCGCGGTATGCTTAATGTGAACGCTAAGGTTGCACTCATTAGCCTTATCTGATGCTTCAGACATGCCGAGGATTTCATGCCATCTTCTCTCAGAGGTCGCTGTGGCTACGACTGCTCAATTCTGTTTGCAACCAATACGGTATATTCAAGCCGACCTTTCCGATGGACAACATGGATCTCGGCCAGCTTATGAAGGCCGCCCTCAGGCCCGGCAGATGGAGGAAGCGCATTCCTTACAAGTTTTCCACGTGGCCTCACGCCGTATCCCCTTGGTCTGCTTCTGAAACGCCTCCACGTATCCGAATGAGGGCAGAAGACTACCTCGTTCCAGGCGGAAGGTTTTTCGTAACCTCCTCTAGTGGCATGAACAATCCTGAGATCCGCTTGTGGGATCTAGGGCTGCCTGGCATTGGCGATATCAGGACCCCAACGACTATCGCGACTTACTCCGCAAAGCAGGATGGCCGTTGCATCATATGCCATGTCTGTTCCACCCTCAACAACCGCCTAACTGTCCTAATCTGCGTGCTGGGGAGAACCAATGAGTATACGTGAGTAACAAATTCGTCTGCGATACAACTTCTCTGCGAGCCTGACTCCCCGGTTGATGATGCTCCTGTCAGGGCAACCGTGTTACGAATCTCACCCGACGATCCACACCCCCGCTTTACCAGACTCTCGACCCTTAATATCGAGAAGGTCGATTTCGTTGTGGGAAGGCCGAGTCTTCGAGGGGTGTACGCCTTCTTTCCGTGTGCGCAATGCCTCCTTTTATGGGACTATGAGAAGAATACAGCATTCCAGTGGGCCTTGCCTAGTGGCCTTGCCAGAGCATTCCCTTTGCATGTACGGCGCATCCTTGTCACCTCCAATAACCCCCGTTCTGAATTCATTCTTATACGCAGGCCTACCTCTCGAATGCTTTCCTCACTGTCTGCAGCTCCCAGCGCGGGTTAATGGCGTGGAAGTTTCCCCCGAGGGATAAGATGTGGAGCGTCACGGAGCGAGTCAATCTCCTAGATCAGCGACCGACATCTGAATCTTGTGGTCCTGACCTCGTCGTCCCCTTCCCGTGGGCAAGCCAACCTGTTCAAAATGTGGTCATGCCTAGGCATCCAACCGCCACATCGACGATTCCGATCGATGTGAGACTGACGAATAATATCAATCTACGATACCATGTCGTCTCCGGCTCATGCGGAAACCACAACGAGAGGGAGACGCTCATCCTCCGTCCCATATCGTTTGGACGATTTTCCGATTCTTTGATGAAAGTATGCGCACCAGATCCATTCGGGAACGGGCTATGCTTCCTACCTGGTCAGCAGACAGTATATGCTTTCAGATCCCAACCGTACAGAAGCACGAACGACCCGCGTTTTAAGACGCAGGAAGAATTTGCCTCAGAAATTTACGAGGTGGAAACAATGGCGCTTCCGGGACCATCCGGAACCAGTCGTATGCCCGTTGCGGTGTGCATGCTCTCTGGGCGAGTACTCTATGGCAGTGTTGGGCCAGGACAAGAGGTGATTGCGACTGACTGCGTCGATTATCTGCCTTGACTTAGCTACCGCAATAGCATACAATCCATGATTCGTTTCAGACATCGATTTATATACCAGCCCGGGTATAGTGAACCCACTGTCAAATGCTCAATCGAACATGACACCAAGATCAGAGCCATTTGGCCGAGGGAAGACCCAATAGGTCCGAGCGAGAGCACCAGGCAAACGACGGGTTCATTCATAGACAGGGGTACACAGAGATGCTAGTATACTCGTAACGAGCACGCAGACGATACATACAAGTACATCGAGGATATGGGTTACAGTGTAGAATAGTACAAGCGCATACGATGCCTTCCCATCGAGCCGAGACCGACGAGAGGATGGAAAGAACAACATACTTCACTGACTCAGACGAGATCATCCAGGATTCAGGGTCAATTCATTACAAGAGCGTATGGGTCCTTAGACAATAGTGGTGTTGCTGATGAGCAGGTTAGTGGTACCAGCAGCTATGAGACGAGCCGAGGCAGATATTGAATCAGTACTGGAGTCTTCGATAAATGAAGCCAGAGAACACTCACGCAAAGTGAGAGGGTTGAGAGCGCCCTTGAACGCGGTGCTCTTGACCGCATGGGACATAATGAAGGGCGAAGCGTTTCCGTTGACGGATATCAGGTAAGCGATGAGACCGGCAACGTGGGGAGTCGCCTGAGTTTCACATATTCGTCAGGCATGCGGCTCTGCCACCAGAAAGATGAAGATTCAGAAAACTGACCATGGAGGTTCCGCTAAGGCTCTTGGTGGCCTGCAGAGTAAGTCGAGCACGTTAGAAGTGACGATGATGGCGCTAAGGAACGGCGGGCTCACGGTATCGCTGTCCTTCCAGGCGCTGATAACATTACGGCCTGGAGCAAAGGTATCGACCAAGGGTCCGAAGTTCGAGAAGATCGCACGCTCATCCTCAATGGTGCTCGCTCCGACGGTTACGGCCTGCGGAAGACGAGCTGGGGACTGAGAGGACGCGTCGGTGTTGTCGTTTCCAGCGGCGACGACAACGTGAATGCCTCTCTTAATGAGCTGAAAATCCAACTCTGAGACCTCCGCTAAACCATTCGAGCGGATAATTGAGCACTCACAACGAGAGCGGCGGCATCCAGGGCAGGACTGGCAGATCCTCCGAGGGACATGGAGACAACACTGGGCCTACCAGTAGCAAGGGCGCGGTTTAAGGCAATGTTTAAGCCGGCAATCCTTAACCCAAAAAAATTAGAAGTGTCCTCGTGTATTTCGATTACAACTTACACGTCGGAAACCGAGCCAGAGCCCGCATCGCTCAAAACCTTGACCGCCAAGACATTGGCCCGCTTCGCGACTCCGAACTTGGTTCCGACGGCGGTCGCACTTCAGGTAGTTAAAACGGTCGGCCATACATCAGAGATTGAGTAAATAGGGTTGACATACGCGCAATGAGTTCCGTGACCGTTCCCATCGACCTGCCTGTGGTCAAGGATTAGAGGAGTACGAACCGCGGATGAAGAAATGGAGGCGTACGCATAGGGAGGAACGGCTCCAGCCCAACTAGCACGACCGCCGAAATCTTGCTGTATCATTCGCGGGGATGTCAGCCAAAATTGGGATACAGTATAGGTTCCAAGGAAGGCGTACATGAGTAACGCGAATACCGGTGTCTGCGTCATGCGTCAGAAAGGGGAGTTTGCCCAGGCTCTGAAGGTTCCATACCAACGATGTAGATGTCGACTCCAACGCCGGCAAGATCGTTGTAGTTGTACGAGTAGATCAGGTCACTTTACGCCGATAGTCAGTGCCAAGAGAGACATCCATAGACAATAATGATTTACCTTTCGGTGCCCGTGAGGCGCCTCTCCGAACTGATACGGGCCAAGCCCCATGGCTGGCCAGTGCTGATGGTTGGTACGCTCAGTACGATGTATGATTATTGGAATTTCCACATACCTGACAGTAGTGGTGTAGACCATCGAGTCCTCGACAATGGAGGCCACTCCAGGCTGCCTCTGGAGCGCTGCCAGAGTGTCACCATCGAAATTGCCTATAGACACGCTTTTTAGTATTGCGTTGCACCAGAAATTCTGGGCTTGACTGACCGGCAAAGCCGTTTATGGCGTCGTACTCGTGGGTCACCCCAGCATCAGGCTGGAGTCCCCTGATACTGGAGATCGAACTGAGAACATCGGCCTGAGCGGCGCCCTCCTTGAGCATGACGATGTAGCGACCCGTTTTCTCGCCTTGGACAGTATCCACGGCGACAAAGGGGCTTTGCTCAGGAGAGGTAGTGGTAGTAGACATGTTACTTTGGATAGAAGAGTGGGTTTGGTGGTGGGGTAGTTCGAGGGATACCGTCCCCTTAAGTATGTGAAGGAACACTCACGTGTCGTACTCGTCGAGTTGACCAGGCGCACTTCATATTGTTCCCCTCTCCAGTGGTTCTTAGACCGCGTTACCCGACTGAATATTCTCGATAGTCGACGGACTACCGTCTTGACTCGGACTGCTCTGGAGTTGAGACGTCCGAGAAGATGCCCAGCGCAATGTGAGGACTGCAAGTCAGCATTCTCAACGCAATGCAGCTTAGATGAAACGTCACAAATCTTGGAATGCGTGACTACTGAATACACTTGAGCGCTGCCCGCTCCTAATTGCATCCATTGCAAAAGGGCTCTGGACCATTGACGAACGCCGGGCACCTAGGATATGACGTGAGTTCTACTTGGGCGGCTAATTCATTAAGGGACGAAAACGATCGGCGAGCGGCGAGAATTGTGGCTGGATCCCGAGGCATCCATAAAGAGTAGTTTTCTCATATCGCCGAGAAGAGCGCTCCGTTGCAATGGGGTTGGCGTCCTGTTGCAAATACAGCAACCCATTTCATCACGGGTCTAGCCTCACGATTAAGGAAGCACTGTACAAGAGGACACTGTCCTTCAGTGGACTGTCTACACTGCCGAGTGGCGCATTAACTGAAACACCAGAGATAATGCTCGTTATGCGTATATGGAGGGCACACATTGCTTCAATGTAGTAAGATTAAATCCCACCACGCTGCAAAACAAGCATGTCTCCTTACCGCAGCCGTAATCGCAGCCGCAAGACCCCCCATACAACGTTGAATGCTCAGTTTCGTTCACCCAGTTCCACGCAGACCGCTAAACATTCGGTCGTGATATGTAGGCAAGTAACCTGGGTTCTAGATACTCGAAGGGTCATACTTGCGTAATAGTCATATTCATACTTCCGATCAGCGTTCATTCGCAAGGTGAATATAACGATTGACACAAGGTAACCGACAGTAGGCATTCACGTATGGATGTACATGTTAACACGAGTGTGATTTCAGGAGAATTTTTGGAGAGAAGCAATACGACTTAGGTGGTTGCTATGTTGCTGATGAGAAGGTTAGAGGTACCCGGGGCTGTGAATGAGGACGGGAATAAACAAATTTAGCATGGAAGGTCTCCAAGCCAGATGCCAAGAAATACTCACGCAGAGTTAGAGGGTTAAGAGCGCCTTTGAAAGCAATATCTTTCAAGGTGTGGGACAGGTTGAAAGGTGAGGCGTTTCCGTGGACGGAGATGAGATACGCCAGTAGACCAGCGACGTGTGGAGCTGACTGGAACCGCATAAATGAGTAAAAAGGAATGCGTAGAGGTGCAAAAAAAACAGAATTCTCACCAAGGAGGTTCCACTCAGCGTCGCAGTCGCCTGTTTGAGTCGGGTACTACATTCAGTGGGCTGAACAAGGAACGAGAGAGCTCAGGATAACTGACAGTGTCGCTGGCGTTCGACGCGCTGGTGATGTTCACACCCGGCGCGAACACATCAATTAAGGGCCCAAAGTTAGAAAAAGGAGCGCGCTCGTCCAAGATAGTGCTCGCGCCCACAGTGACAGCTTCCGCGACGCGTGCAGGAGAAGTCTCGGAGCTGCTGTTACTTCCACCCGCAGCAACTGCTACGTGAATACCTGCTGCAACAAGCTGTGTACGTTTCGTCGTGGTCAAACCATATTCGGAGGTCATGGCATAGAGATTGGGAACACGCACAGCGCGAACAGCAGCATCCAAGGCTGAGTTTGGGGCACCTCCGAGTGAAAGGGAAACGACGCTAGGTCGCCCAGAAGCATTCGATTGTGTAAGCGCTCGATTCAACCCGCTTATACTGAGAATTCAACAGGTCAGAAGCCGCGCTGTCGATGGAATCGCGCAGGGGGTGAACACCTACATATCAGCTGTAGACCCAGATCCATTGTCTTGCAATACTTTGATTGAACGAATACTCGCGAGTTTTGCGACACCGTACTTCGTTCCGGCCGCAATAGCTCTGGGTGAGCATGCACATTCAAGTCAGACCGTGGTCGACTACCAGTATTTGCAGGCATTTGGTACGCACGCGCAATGAGTTCCGTGACCATTTCCGTCGAGGTCGCTACGCACGAAGGTCATCGGAGGGACCGATGCAGATATAGGAGATACATACCCAGTTGCACGACCACCAAAGTCTTCCTGTATCATTGAAGACATCATATCAGTAGGAGGATATTTCAGGAAAGGGGGTAACTCGTCTAGACGCACATGAGTGATGCGAACACCAGTATCTGAGCAACGAATTGAGTCCCTGAAACTAGGTCTAGGGAGAGAGAACACTCACCGATAATATAGATATCAACACCTTGTCCCGCTCGAGCGTCGTAGGTATAGGTGTAAATTAGCGCACTAAGGACAAAGCATCAGTATCAGCCCTCGCTAGACATGAGGAGGCAGAGGGCGTACGTACGTGTCTGGGCCGGCGAGACGATGTTCGGAGCTAATGCGTGCAAGACCCCATGGCTCGCCAGACCTGATGAAGAAAGATTCGTTCCCGATGATACTTCAGACTGGGCGCAGTGGACCTACGTGGAAACCAGAGCGTGAATAATGCCCTCCTCGACGATCGATGCCACTCCGGGAGTAGCCTGTAAGGCAGCCAAGGTAGTACGATCAAAGTTACCTGTGTAGGGGTGGGTGAGCGTACACATTGGGATGAGTGACGAGTTCGGTTCACCTGCGAAACCGTTGATCAAGTCCCATTGGTGAGTCACAGCGGAACCCAATTCAAGGCTGTTGACGTTAGAAATTCCGCTGAGGACGTCTGCTTGGGTGGTGTCCTCTTTGAGTAGGACAATGTAGCGGCCAGTCTTCTCGCCTTCGAAGGACTCGACAGAGACGGGGTTTTGAGCGCTAGCGTCGGACATATATATCACTGTCGAAGGGTGGGGTTTGAGTAGGTGGGTTAGTTGAATCATCCTCGGTAAGCGCGTTCAAGCCATTAAATACGCGATGGAACCACTGGAGTGCGTCACCGGTCTAGACAAGGCCGCACGTAGTAGAGGTATCCAACGGCGTCAGCCACAGTTCCACAGCATCCGAAGAGCGCATTTCTCGGGAGTGCTTCATCGTCTATTTTTACTGTGGACAAAACGTTCGCTTGTCTTGGAGGGTACACGGACGGCCAGGAGTCCATAGAATAAACGAGATAAATGAATTAAATGAGGGCGCGGGTGACTTTGAGCGCTCCCCGCCGAGCTTCAGATGCGATTCCTTTGGGTGAAGTGATTCAAGCACAGTAATTCCGGTGGCGAAGGATTGAAGGCATGTGATGTTGTGAGGCACGGACGGTGACCGGGGATGAGTGCCAATGAATAGACCTGCCTCTGGGCAGCGTGAACGGCGGGGTCAGAGATTGCGATTGGGAGCCCGGCACTATCGCCCAGTATGCACAGATGCAGTTATCGGAAGAGAGCAACACCGGTGGCAAAGGGAAGAAGACATAAGCACCAGAGTAGATAAGATAACAAGGGGAGAAACGCTATAGAATGTAGACGACGAAAAGGACAACTTGGAGCCAAAGAATCGGGAATTCCGAGCGGAATATCGATCGTTTGCGCTGCCATCGGTCGAGAGACGCCACCGTTTCCCGAGCCAAAGGAACGTAGACGTCTGGAAAGAGCACTCCGCTTTCGTGACCCGACCCCATCTGAGTAGGACGCGACCCGCACCCTTGTCCATTGAGATGCAAACGCGTCAGGTGTCGAGTCGCGCTCATTCATTCATCCGAGAGCGCACGAAGTAAGGCTCGAATCCCGCCAATTAGGTAACGACCCGCGTTTCTCGGATGATAGGTAATAGGTTGAACTTCGGTTGAACGATAGAATATTTCCAGACCATAGAACCACGTACCATCGAAGCAGCGTGGAAGCGAGAGGTCCGTCGCTTGTTGGTTTGGCGAACTGAAGCCCTTGAGAAACCGCTTTAGAATGGAGAAGCGGCGATGACTCAGTCCGTCCGGTGGGAACTCGTGCTCATCCACGTTTCGTATGCGCTCTGCAACGAAATGGGAGGCAAGGAGGCGGGAAGTGTCCTGGACGGAATCTCGGTCGGTGTTCTGCGGTTGCACTTTGCGAGTGGGGTTAGCGGTGCGGCGTTCTGCAGCGATGCGCATCTGAGGAAGGGGATAGACTAGGCGTAGGAAGCTCCCCAGCTTGATGCGAAGAGCGGAAGTGAGATGGCAAGACAAACCCAGGAAGTGAAGAAGGCTACTCACAAAATACCGCTATGGCATGTCCCGTTACCCCATTCCCGATCCTATGCAGCTCTTGAAAGTGTTCGCATGGTACCCTGCGTTCCCAGTCTCCGTAGCTCTTGGGTGGTGAGTCGTGGGTTTCAAATCTGTCGTCCGTCTCAGTACGGGTTACCGACGTCCGAGTTCAAGCATCGCCGATAGTCAAGCAGACATGAGAGACATCCATAGAAGAACCGAGTGTGAGTGCACCAGAGAAGGGATTTGCGAGGCAAGGTTCGGCGGAGCGATTAGTTGCAAGACATGGGACAGGATGACGGTTAGGAAGAGAGGCGGATTTGGCATGGCTCGACTTCCAACGTGATGCCGATTCTGTGCCGAGCGCAACTCCCACGAGTTCAGATAGGGGCCATCCCGAATCCGCATCCCCGTACTCAGCGCATTGCCTGCCTTGGTCTAGTCGCTCACAGTCCCTTTCAATAGACACAGTGGGGTTCCATTTCATTTTTGTACAGTATTGAAATGGAGCTAGAGTCTAGAAGCCGGAAAGGAGTTCAACCGTTAGGTTCAAATACCGAGTTTTCATCCGTCTCAATAGGTACTTGAGTCAAGCGCTGGATCTGTTGCTGATGAGTAGATTCGGTGTACCCGCCGCTGTGGATAGGGTAAAATTAGGGCATGAGACCCCCAAGCGAGTGAAACCAGTGCGAGTCGACGTACGCAAAGTGAGAGGATTGAGGACGCCTTTGGAGGCGATGCTCTTCACCGCATGGGAAATTAGAAAAGGGTGAGCGTCTCCGTATACGGATATGAGATACGCAACAAGCCCAGCTACGTGAGGGGCTGCCTGGAATTTGGAAAGTACTGTGAGTAAATCACCACCTTGTAGTTCGCCAGACATACCATGGAGGTTCCGCTAATCGTCTTAATGGCCTGTCCGTAAGAAGCTCGAATAGTGAACGAAGTTCTCAAGACCAAGAGTCTGGCTAGACGCACCGTATCACTATCGGCCCAAGCGCTAGTGATGTTCACGCCTGGCGCAAAGAGATCGACTGCGCTTCCATAGTTAGAGAAGTGAGCACGCTCGTCAAGAATCGTGCTCGCGCCGACCGTAATGATTTCTGGAACGCGAGCTGGAGAGGTATTTCGCACGTCATTTCCTTCGTTCCCGGCAGGGACGACGACATGGATACCGTTCTGAGCCAACTATGAAAATTGAAGAAGGTCAGTGGGAGCTCCATGATAATCATTCCTGAAAGCGGATGTACGCACTTTGCGAGAGACGAGATCCATGGCGGTGTTCGGGGGACCGTCGAGAGGCATACACAAAACGCTTGGCCTTCCAGACGCCTTGTGCATCCTAAACACAAGATCCATTCCCCCAATGCTACAGTTCAAAGTAGTCAGAACGGAACGCTGAAGCTTCAGGAAGCGGGATACTTGCACGTCAGACGTACTTCCGCTCCCCTGATCGCTCAGGACTTTGATCGCTACAATATGAGCCAACTTCGCAACACCATACTTCGCGCCAGCAGCGATAGCACTGTGCGTGGTGATAAGCAACCAGTTGGTCTCCGATCCTCGGACGAACTTACGCGACGTGAGTTCCGTGACCATTCCCATCTGCTTGCCTATACCACGATAAGAAGTCACTCAAAGGGCCGACTCGGCGACAAAAGGGTCATACTCGTGACGGCCAAATACTCCAGCCCAACTAGCACGACCGCCGAATTCTTCCTGTATTGGTGAAGCCCCAAAGTTACTAATGCAAGAAGATCGCTGTGGAGAGGAGTTCAATTCATCGAACGTACATGGCTGACTCTAACACCAGTTCCTGAGGAGAGAGTTAGTAAATGGAGCACATTGATAGAAGTGCGACTACGCACCGAGAACGTAGATATCGACACCCTGACCAGCGCGATCATCGTACTCGTACGTGTGAATTAGTTTGCTTCAGATCGAACTCGGTCGAACAATCGAAATTGCATGAGCAACACAGTGGCGTACCTTGCACTTTGCGAATCCAAACGCTGCTCGGAGCTGATACGACCGACTCCCCATGGTTGCTCAGTGCTGGCAACGAGACCTTAACATGGGAACTCACGGAGCTAGGATTAGACGAACCTGATAGCTGCAGTGCGGGCGAGCCCATCCTCAGCTAGGCACGCGACTTCAGGTATGCCATGAAGCACGTCCAAAGTGCGGCTGTCGAAGTCGCCTTGAGACACCTCCGTCAGACACGTTCGAAAGACGCTAAGAGCGGTTTGACGGACCTGCAAACCCGTTCAAGTCTTCCCACTGGTGCGTAATCATGGGCTCCTTCTGCAGCCCATTCGCATTGGCAATCCCATCAAGAACAGTTGCTTGGTTGGCTTCCTCCTTGAACAAGACGATGTAGCGGCCCGAGTTCATACGAGTCTGATCAATGGGAGGTGTGGTATGAGCCATGGGTCAAGGCCAGGGGAGAGGCAATGGCGTAGGATACCGATGTCGTGATTTCGGAGTGCAGTTGAAATAGACGGGTTTCACGGGAGGTACTTGGCGGCGCTGAATGCTCTTAACCATTCTCCGCGCCACGAAACCCCGGAATGGTGACCTCATACTTCGTGCCATACCCCTGCATCCACTTCGAAGGGTTAGATAGGAGCTCCGTATCCCAACAGACGCCACATTCAGGGCGATGTGACTCTCGAGCGCTGTCCGCGGGACACCTCATTTGACATAGAGTAGGGCATCTGGCATTTGAGTGAATTCAACCCGCCATCGGCGATGTAATTCTACCGTCAAGGCGCCCAGGAAGTAATGGCTTCGGGGACAGGACCCTAAAAGTAAGAAAGATTCAGCGCGACAAGAGTCAGCCGTCATAGAAGCCTGACCAAAGTCCAAGGACATCATGATCGGCTTCCAGACAGAAAGAGGAATTCGGAGTGGAATCAGCGCATGAATGCCATAACAAATTCAAGTGCAGTATTGTAAGGTGGACGACGGAATCACCGGACCAACGGGATGTACGACATGGGTCTGGTGAGGCAGAGTGTGTAACCGCGCCACCAACAGCACGGCAGTTCGGTAAAACGAATCACGGTTGTTCTCCATGGGAGCGTAGACTTTCTTGACGAGGTGAAACAGAACGAGAAAGATGGTGTTCCAGGAAGAACTAGACGTAAGGCAGCTGCGCTTCACCCCGAGCACAAGGGCAAGAGGAATCCGAGAGGAAAAAGGCGGAAAGGGCAGAACGGGATCTCAAGGAGCACCTAGAATGGGGGATACGGCAACGTCACTCGCCATGCGGTACGAGAGAGAAATTGAGGACTCGGGAATTAGAACTGAATATGTAGAATCCAGTGTAAGAACTGAGGTAACATCACAGAGACGACTCACATAAACCCGGTTTCGCATGACCCTTACTATACCCCAACACGAGCTTTCTCGTCATCGCACCTCCTCAAAGCCATAGTATACCTTTCATTCTCTACTCCCTTGCTCAGGGCTCTGAGCTCTAGAAGCATCGAAGAATGAAACGCGAGAGCCCCCGTCTGTCGCGTGGTACAAATCCTCACAGATGAGCCTTTGTCGTTCCGAGGGCGTTGAGGATCGAGTATAGACAGCTTCGCAACCCAGAGAGTACAGCGAGGGAATGAGAGGCGATGTTTCGATGCAGTTCTAGGGTCTGGGACACATGATGGCGGTTAGTTGGAGAAGCACGTTGTCATCATCTGTCTGGCGCCGACGTGCCGAGCATGACTCTCACGGTCTCATAGGGGCAACGTAGCCGGGACCATCCACAATCTGCATTGCGGCTTGCTTCCTCAGCCTTCCTGTCCAGGAAAATGAATGGACATCTGGCGACACTCAGTAGCCATGACAGGTACAGGTATTACGGCCTTGTAGTGGCGGAGTCGTTTTGCTGTGGAATAATGAGTTCCCATTCATAATCAGCATCAAACCCGCGAACTACGGGGTTCATTGCCCCTCGACCGTAACACGGCCAAAGTTGAAAGGAATGACCAATTGCGGAGACATTTGGTAGATGTAGAGATCCACGATGAGCCCGCCCGATACACCTGATCGACCCACCACCGCCGTCTTAGATTCGTCTGAGAGCACTGAGATCGCCTTCGATCTCAATGATATGGAGGTTCATCCCGAAATTTGGGTGGAGGTAGCGATGAATCTCGAGCCGAACGCCATTCTGTCACTAGCTTCCGTACGTCGTGTGCTCATACTCAACATCCGAACACCTGTTCATCGCGCTTAGGCATCCAAAGCGCTGCACGCCGCATTACACCAAAAGGGGCTCTGGATTCAAAGCTTGCAAAGCGTCTCCCGCGCATACGGGATCTTCCTTCCTACATTTCCTTTTGAGTGCATGTCCCTTTCAGAGATCAAAGCTGCTGCATTACGCCCCGGAAGATGGTCTGAAGGACTCTGACTCTCCCCCAACGAGGAGTGGCCATTCTTCCGCCTGGCTTGGGAATGTCCTATGTCCGCTCTCCACTTCGATATCAGGAACACATATCTCGTCCCAGGGGGAAGATTCCTTGTAACTTGCGGCTTTACCTACAACGGCGTGTCGCTCTGGGACCTTGGGTGCCCTGGAAGCGGGAACTCTTCGCAACTCCGCAAGGTAGCTTCCTATTCTTGGGAAGATGAAGGCTGGACGTCGACCGGGCCAAGATGTGTCATATGTTCCTCGTCACAGGAATCATTGAAGATCCTAGTGTTCTCCTGGACAGAGAGTCGGCGCAGGGTGTGAGTTAATCGTTGAGGCGCGTCCGGTACAGATACTGATGCTACATGTCGCTAGCAGGGCCAAGGTATTGTCGATATCTCCCGCCGCAAAGGATGCCACATTCTCAGTATCAGGCTCCCTGCGTATTGACGCTTGCAATAGAAGTGTCGGAGATCCCTGCATACGCGAATTGCACGTATTGTTCTTCTTCCAGAACACTCTCATACTCTGGAAATACGAGGACGGTGAGGTCATCCGGTGGACTCTTCCTGTTCGGGATTACGTTGGGACGACGGTCAGTCCATGCTAGTTCAGCGGGTCTCAGCCATTCATAATTCCCCGTACAGGCCTGTTTACCTCACTCGTCGCTTGTGGTGTGCATCACAAAGCGAGGATATGCAGGGTGGAAGCTCCCCCCTTTCGGAGAGAGGGTGATCCTGAATGGCTCACTTGACGTTCCAGATTTTTCTCTATCCCCATTTCCTGTCCCTCCGGATTTCACTGCCGAGTTCCCGTGGGGTCCCAAGGCAAGGTTCAGCGAATTGTCTTTCTTCGCAAACCCATGCCCCACCTCCACATCGCCTGTGCGTTTGAATATCAGGCATAATTTCCACCTATATCGATATCATGTGGTCGCCCCTCTCTCTGTACGCGGAGACGTGGAATCCTTCGATGTGGAGGCTGTTACAATCGCGGGCTGGTTGGACAGGATGTTCGATCCTCGTGCTTCCGATTGCTTTGGCGGTGGTTTCTGCTTCGATTGGGGCGGAAAGGTGGGTTCCACGTACATATATGAAGGCATTCCGCACACACATGGCAAAGTAGAGATTGGTCGGAGGCTGACGCTCTGCCGTACCGTAAAGGTCAGGAACCCGAATGGAAACCATACGGTCAAGCCTCTGGCTGGGTGTACTCTATCCGGTCGAGTTCTGTACAGAGTTGACCAGGACACCCTGGCATGCGTAGATTATCTTCCATAAGGGCGTCGTCCTTCGCTCGGCTTTCCCTCAACTTAGTCATGATTACACCTCCTGTTGACGTCTATATTGCTCCGTAGTATTCTCCGTACCTAGCAGTGAACATTATCCATACTGTATCCACGTTTTCCATTGGGTTACGCCCGTATGACTAAGAAAGCTCGAAATGCAATAACACTATGAGGCGAATGGTCGCGCGAACTTCACGTGGCCCTTTCTTTCATCTATAGATAAAGTAGATACCTGTGTCAGCTTTCACCAGAGTCACTCGATCCAACTTGATCGATATTGCGAATGACTTGACATTCATATGGCGCTGTGCGAAGCCTGCCGTAGGTGTCCCCTTCCTGTACCGGACTCCCTCAAAAAGCTCGACACACCGATACTTGTTGACGTCTTCTACGTTGCACTACAACAAGATCTAGCTCAGTGCCCTTCTCGGGGAGTATAGAGCAGGAAAAGCCGCATCCATGGGTGTCGGTGGGTGGGTATCGATGCGATAATCTGGGCATAGGTCTGGACTATCGAAATATCGGATACACAGCTATATCTAACGAGGTCCGATTTGGAAGCGCGTGCTTTTGATTTACTCTCGCGATACCGTACATTTAGTATCTCAATTCGATTTGACTATCAAACTAGTCTAGTAGCGCGTGATGAGTGAATCCTAGCACGCAGGGAAACCCAAATCGGGAGGCCGAAGTACAAGGTTGAGAGCACGTATTGAACCTTTCGCTGTTTCAGGTCCCGTTCTCTGGAAGAGACAGCACGAATCGTACGTACCCCGACAAAGAATGAACTGGAGTGTTTCAGGCACAGCGAAAGCGTGTACAAAGACTCCAGGACGTGAGCAACCAAGTTCAAATGGAATACAGTCTCAACTCCGCCTTCACCCAGGAATCGCCGTACAAGGAATATCGGGAGGAGCAAGGGAGAGTTCGTCGTCGTGGCATCAACGAAGAAAGAGAGGTATAGTGGCGTCACTACGAGCCCGACGAGGCACGCTCCCAGCCAGGGGAAGGCGAACGTATAGATCTCCGGAGTTTTGGTCTGCCAAAGATGTCAGCGCAGTCATTCAGAAACGCTAAGTGGGAACGAGAAGTACCTTTTTCTGCATTCTCAATTCCAATTGTTGGGGGTAGTTCGGTATTTGACGAGGCGTAAACGCTCTCCGGAGGTCGTTGGATGCGCGAGGGTGATGTTCAGGTAGTGATGTTCAAGTGATGTTTCGAATTCCCCGTTGTATCGACTTCTAGTTATACGCTCCTCTATTTTGAATGAATGATGAAGGCTGGGTCAAGCACATCGTAGTCTCCGGTCTCGATGACATGGCGGTGAAGATGGCTTTTGCATGCTCTCAAATCCGAAACCCGAAGATGAAACAAGACCACTTTGCTGCTCCTGTTGTACCCGTCGACTTGATGCCTACGCGTACAGCGACAGTCTTTTGGGTTAATTCCATTCGATTTTGACTGGTACAAACGTTCCCCAGTTCGTTCGCTCGGACGCGGCTACGGGGAGAGCGGTTCACGTTCAGAATTGCGCGATCTGTGAGTTATCTTCAAGCTCAGCTGAACTCCGTTGGCAGGAAAACTTTAGGCCGCAGTTTGTGTGCGGCACGTCTGGAGTGTATCCGGCGAGCTGTACTCTCACAGCCATCATGTCCAGGTAAAGCACTGGATTTGTGGCGATTCAAGTGGGAAGAGGGTGCGTTGAAACGATCGTGGTCGGGTAGAGCTCACTTCCGGTGTTCCCGTCAGACATGACTCGGACGGAGGGTTGTTTGTCAAGCCTCATCTCAGAAATAGTCAGTATAAGAGCATCTGCGTACTACGGAGCATACGAGGATGAAGGCAGTACGGACGCCAAGGTCAATTCGAGCAATAAGCGCCGAGTTTTGATAAGATAACGTTGTTCGGCCCGCTCGTGATCCTTGAGGCGGTGTGTGGCCTCGTCATGGGCGCTCCCCGCTCTTCACCACACCCACGTACCCAGCAGCGATCCCCCTCCCGGCCAAACCGAGAGCAAGGAGGGTTGCGCTTTTTGAGCGTTGCCGACCGCGCGTTGGATCACCTCAGGCAACCTTCTCAACTCTCCGAGCAATGCACCCGGCACATGAGAACTCGCACGATACATCCTGCTGATTCTGTCAACGAGAGGATCCCACAATCCTCAGCAACGCTCTCGTCCTCGTCCCGAAGGTCCCGAATATCCGACAACGACATTTTTACGCTACTGTCATGGATCCAAGGACCGAGAGTCGGCTTCAAGACGATGGAGCAGGCTTAATGAAACACGGGCTTGATGGTTCCGTATCGTTCGTTCCTCGCCAGAGTCTCCACCATCCCTTTGCCTCCGAACGCTGTTTTCTCTGCATGTCGTCCCCATGATTCCTCGGCTCCCCTCTTTATCTCCCACAGTATGTTGAGAATCCATTGATCCAAGCCCTCACCATGCTGTTACCTTTCTGATTCAGTTGTCTTTTCTCTAGGTCCCAACGTAAGATTGCTCGTCTTCGTGAGAGTATCATTGAGCCCACATGCCTGTTGGCAGCCTATTTCGCTTTTTTCGTTGATATTGTGCCTGCGGCGCCATGTTATCCCCAAGACAAGAGGTCTTCGCCTACGCGCCGGTGTGAACGAACAAGGCCCACGACGATTGGAGGATGTGGGTGGTCATCAGGGCGCCGAAGGGTGGAGCGACCATCGTATCCAGGGGTCGAGATATAAGGTGGATCGCCCAAGGTATGCACTCATTCGACTTCCTTCGTCGTCCCCCACACTCGTTAACCCCCCTCTTCCTTTTCACCCATGAAGTCGACCTTCGCCGCTCTCTTATCATTCCTTGTCCTTACGGTACACGTTGCGAATGCGACTGTGTACCAGAGCTTCGATGCACTGCCCAAGAACAAACAGTATGACTACATCGTCGTTGGAGGTACATCCCATTCGGGCTTCCTTCGCGAGCTTCGTACTCATGGGCTCTCGCCTAGGTGGAATTGGCGGATCTGTCGTCGCCAACAGGCTCTCCGAGAACCTCTTCACAAGCGTCCTCCTCATCGAAGCCGGCCCTGAGTTCGTAGACCTCGACTTCCACCTCCACTCACACGCAAACCTGACGTCTTTCGTATCGCAGTGACGACGGCGAGCTCGAACTCGCGATCCCTGGGAACTACCCGGCCAACATCTCCAAGCGGTTCCACTGGAACTTCACCACGACGCCTCAACCTGGTCTCGGTGGACGCTCGATCGATTACGACCGTGGTTTCGTACTTGGAGGGAGCACGTCAGTCAGTACGTACCGATCCGTACTCCCCATCCCTGAGACCAATGCTAATGAGAATACTCAGATGGTATGGTCTATACTCGAGGGGCCGGTGATGACTACGATCGTTGGGCGAAGGTGACTGGAGACATCGGCTGGTCGTGGAACCTCCTATGGCCGTATGCGCTCAAGGTGTGTTTCATTCTTCTCTATCCTACACCTCGCTGAGCTTGCGTATCCGACGTACAGCACGAGAGGTTCTCTGGCGCTGTCGGTGGACGCGACATCAAGGGCCAGTACAACCCTCTCGTTCACGGTTACAGCGGCTATTCCAAGGTCGCGCTTCCCTGGAGCCCACCCACCGAATTCGATAACCTCTGCATGGCTACTGCGAAGGACCCACGGAGCGAGTTCGACTTCAACCTAGACTTGAACAGCGGGAAGCCATTGGGTCTCAGTAAGTCCTTTGTCTCCTCTCCTTCGTTCACCTTCAACCCACCCTCAATCCCTTTAACCCTCCTCATACCTCCGTATCTTCGCTCGGCTACGATCTCCCTCAATCGTCTTTCAATGCCACTTGCAAGGCACATTCGGCTAACGTATCCTCTCTCCTATAGCCTGGACCCAGAGCCTCAACGGCGGAGGTGCTCGTTCCAGCGCGTCCCAAGCATACCTCACTCCTTCCATCCGCAAACGCCCCAACCTCTCCATCGTCGTCAACACTTTAGTCACCCGCGTTCTCCCCGTCGGCAGGGCGTCCAACAAAGACTTCCGCACTGTCGAGATCGGAACTCCTGGTGGACCTAGGAAGACTCTCACTGCGACGCAAGAGGTCATCCTTTCGGGCGGAGCTATCAGTACTCCTCAGATCCTCCTCAATTCCGGTATCGGCGACAGTGCCGACTTGAAGCCGCTCGGGATCCCCGTAGTCCATGAGCTGAAGGACGTGGGCAAGAACCTTCAGGATCACGTCTCGACTGTCGCGTTCGGAACGACGACGCGTCCTGACCCCGCCCCGTTAGTATCATACTTGCCTTCGTTAGATCCTCCATGTCTGACACCCGTCGGATTGCAGTGTCGACCGCGACCAAGCCCTCCGCCAGTGGAACACCAACAAAACTGGCCCTCTCACCGAAGCCGTCGGTCACACCGTTCTTTGGCATCGACTCCCGAAGAACTCTGCTGCTATCAAGGCTCACGGGGACCCCAGCTCTGGCTCGAACGCTCCTCATATCGAGCTCTTCTTCTTGGTGAGTCGTTCATCAGTTCCTTCACATCTCAGTCCCCCTAATCTCCATTTTCCTAGTCTAACATCCCAGGTCAAACCTTCGCAGGAGCCGCGGTTCTCCTTACCCCTAAGTCTCACGGAACTGTCAAGATCGCGTCCTCGAACCCCTTCGACAAGCCTCTCATCGACCTCGCTTTCCTCAGCCACCCATTCGACATCGCCGCTCTCAAGGAGGGTGTTCGAGCGATGAAGCGATTCTACTCTCACCCAGTTTGGGCGAACTACACCACCACTCCCGCTGCACCTATCGGTCCCGATCCGGATTCGATGCCTGAAGCAGATTGGGTTGCGTTCACCCAGAGCGTTGCGACGAGTACGATGCACGCGGTTGGGACTTGTGCGATGAGTAAGAGGGGTGCGAAGGATGGTGTTGTGGATCCAAATTTGAAGGTTAAGGGAGTGAAGGGCCTCAGGATCGTGGACGGATCCGTCGTTGTAAGTCAATTCTTTCTGGATGGCGTACACAATGGGCTGACGACGCTTTATCACAGCCCTTCGTTGCAACTGGTCACTCCATGGCTGCGATTTATATTCTTTCTGAGCGCGCCGCGGACCTGATTAAATTACACCTCTAGCGTTCTCCCCCGCGTTTCACTTAGACTGACATATGCTAGGCTCAGATGTGTTCTTAAGGTCTGCTTAAGCGGATCTCTAGTACTATAGGTGTGGTCCCCCTCGCATTGAATCGCGTAGTAATCTCGCCTCCGTTGTTGCTTCAACGTTTAGTTCATGTACATTCGTTTATCCTTATCGTAACTTATAGTTGTATTCCAGTAGCATGCATTTATGCACTCACAACGCGTTGATGAACGATAATTTGTGAGCTATTACACGTCCCACCAGGCTTGTTGAAAGCGCTTTGTCACTGTTAGGTCCAACTTGAAGGGCTAACAGCCTCGTATGACGACAGCCGCGTCACAAGCCCTACTTCCCTCTTCCTCCCGCCACGACCTCAAAAACCATGGTCCTCTTGCAGTGATTGCGCTCGAAGAATGTGTACTCGCTCGGTCGAATTCTGTTGGAACTTGCTGTTGCCTGCGACACTTTGACAGTTTCAGGAATGACGAATGGGCGACGGCTCAACCCACCTCTGTCGGTTGAACGTACTCATTCCACGTTGCAATTGTGTCGAAATGCGCTTCTGTGGCTACAGCGGTCTGGCGGTGCTACCCCTCTGGAGATGCTAATACAGCCGCGGCGCAAAGCTCACAGTCTTTCGGCGCCGTCAACGGTCCTTGCACCAGGATTCTTTCAAGG
>JANDKE010000421.1:0-25766 GCA_027627275.1 Coprinellus aureogranulatus
GCGGTCTTCCTTGAGCGTCTCTCGAAGACGATGCCGACGATGACGGTGAAGGGGACCGGAGGACGAGTGTTCGGGAGTACACACCCGGTCTTGAAGGCGGCGGCGTACTCGTCTGCGCCCTCTCCATATGCACGTCTCCATCCCTATCCACGTCTCCCCTTCTCCGTCCCCTCTGTACGTCTTCGTTCTCCATGTTCCTGTACCTCTTCCCTTGCTGACCACCCGTTCTTGTTGTCGTAGATGTAACCGTAACAGTCGAATCACTCGCCGTCCCACCCTCTTTCTCTTTCTCTCTCTCCCTTAATAACTCGTCTTCCAACAACCTCCGTTTCTTCTTCCTCCGTTCAGCCTCCCTAACCTGCTTCAACCAATAATACTGCCTCTGCCTCTCCCTAAACAACAACAACGAATCCTCTCCTGCTCCTTTCGTTCGGTCTTCCGGAGCCGCGGTGTACGCAGCGGCGTTCGATACGTCCGTAAAGAACCACGCGTCGTTTTCGTCGTCTTCTCCTTCTCGTTCTTCGTCGTCCTCGTAGTCTGCGTCTGCGTCTGCTTTTCGTTTGGGTGACCTCGCCCCCTTGTTTTTGGAGTTGACGGTGTAATCGAGCGTCGCGGTGTTGACGCTACTCGACTGATCGTGCTTGGGCTTGACAGGATCCCCGGTGATTACGCCCTGGAACGGATAACTAAACGGGTGCGCTGCCTCTCTAGGGTTCGAAAAATGCGCCGATGACGATTCGGGGATGGACGTGTGCGCGGAGAACGTTAGCGTTAACGTCGAGCTGGATGTCGGGCGTGTCGAGCCGCTCCTTTTCTTCTGTTGTTCCGATTCCTCCTCGTCCAAGAATACCGCAGCCGAAGCGAAGGTATGAAGGGGACCGCCGTACGAAGCTGGTGGTGTAGGAGGGAACGCGTAGGATGCCAAATACGAAGACGACGATGTCGATGCTGGGGGTGTCGATACAGATGAGGGTGTGGATGAAGAAGGGGTGGACGCGGTGGATGATGAGGATGATGAGGATGAAGATGAAGGTATGAGAGGGGGTGTTGTCAATGAGGATGAGGATGTTGACGATGTACTGAGATCGCTGGAGAATCGACCTATACGTTCATCGTCACTTGGTTAGCTTTCTTCCCTTCGCCTGAAACAACCCAGTACAAGAACGCGAAGTCGCAGATACGATCGAGGGGGGAAGTGGAAAGGGACGGACGAGGAAAGGAAACACGAAGGCGAAAATAGAGGAATGAAGACACGCACCAAACGGAGGCCGCAAAGGTAACCCAGGAACACTAGCTGGTATAGCCGAAGAAGGTATTCTGGACAATGGCATCGATCTTGGGGATTTTCACTTCGTACGCGAGTTTAAGAAAGTGCGTTTGGGGGGCTTCGAGGCAGTGGACCGTTCGATCTGCCGGGTGTTCGTCGAAGTCGTCGTCGATTGTCGATGTCGTAAGAAGGCGAAGTGAAGGGAGATGAGAAGGTAGAGGTTAGTTTCCGTACGTCCAATAGGAAGGAGGGATGGGAGTGTGTCGATGGTAATGAAGGGGTGATGAGAAATTGGAGAACGGCGACGACGGTGGATATGAACGCCTAGATGCTCGAGGTGGGATAACGAAAAGCAATCTGACTCCAAAACGCGTGAAAGAGCCCCAAAACCCAAAACCCAAGCCGTAAATCGTAAAACCCGCAGTAGCCAAACGCGTCAAGAACCTTGAACCACTTGAACCAATAGGACGAGAGGAAACGAAAAAGGGGATGGGAGGACAGCCTCCTTGAACCCAATTCAAAACGGCAGAGAGGAGGTGATGGTGGAAGAAGAGAGAGGAAAGAAGGGGAACCGAGAAACACAAAACACACGAAATGAGCCATCCATCCCTCGTAGACTCGCCTCGACCCAGGCCCCAGATTCCCTTTCGGTTTCGGACCCATTGAATCAACGAAATCCCAAGATCAAAGGAAGTGAAGTGGGACCCGGGGGAAATGGACTAATAGCATAGCCATAAACGCGAATGAGAATAACTCGGAAGGCGAGAACCGCACAAGAGGAAGGAAGGAGATCATGGTCGACATATCAAAAAAGAGGAAAGAGAGCTCTAGTGCGAGCTAGGCCCTCGAAGATATAGCGTTCTAGACTCCACGGGTCCCACACGCTCTGCCCCTCTTTTCCGATCTTTAACCCCGGATGTGTACACCGCATACCGCATTTGGGAGCACGCGACGCCCATCCTTCCACCAATCGCATTAGGGCTGCCGTATGGGTAGGGGGCAAGAGCGAGTAGTGAAAGTAATAAGAGAGGGGAAAGGATAAATGACTCGGAAGAAGAACTGGAAATGGGAGGTGGGAAGTAAACGCACGTATATGCGCAGATAGACGTGGGGACAAAAAGAAACACACGGGAGGGATATGGGTGACGCTGATGACCCAATAGATGATGGGTTATACGGGTTTGTTGGAGGGTGCCCTTCACCAAACGGTCTAGGTGCCCTGGGCTAGACCCTCCCGCAAAACCCGATAACGAAGCCTTCAAAGTCCTATCAATCGAGCTCAAGTCTCGATGAAAGCCACAGTGTGCAAGTGGCGAAACGGCGACGGGCTTTGAAACAGCCAATAGAAGAAGAAAGGGAATCGGAATCGGTGAAGAGAGTGGAGGAGAAGGGGAACGAGCCAATGAACGGGCGTCCGATTGACCGATTCCTCCAGCATTTCCGTTGTTCCCGTACGAAAAATGCGAGCCAGGAGTTCAATGGGGGAAATCGTGGATTGGATGGATTGCGGGAGTGGACTGCGACATAATGACTCTGTAGTCTTTGCCAGTCAGTGATATCTCCTTAGCGCCAGGCACCGCTGGCAATGGGTAAGGAAACTTACTTTGGGGTATGTCCGGAGGAGTGGTCTCTGAAAACCCTTCCCAATCGCGACTGGACCGCCGTCGCTCAAGCCTAAGGAACGGCGAAACCATGGAGGATGCTCGGGGCGGGTGCCAACTGTCAGTTTGCTATCGGCAGCCGATGACTACAACCCCAAATAGAACCAATCAGATTGATGTCAGAAACAACGGTCTCCGAGTCTTGCTCAGAACGCTCTTCATAAGCACCACTACCTCTCTGGGGTCGCCTCAAATGCAAAGTTTTTCGGATTTCTATTGGCGCAGGAAGAGTTCAAACGGTTCGTGCGGGTGCCATGAGGCCCCCAATCAGTTTTATGGAGGTAAGTCGCCGAACTCGCAGCAATTAGATTTCAGCAACAGGGATCGAGCGCTGATTCATTTGAATTGGTAGTAGGCAGGTTCCAAGGCAAATGGACTCAACCTGACGTCGGACTGCTTTACGGGATGCGACTGGATCTCTTCCTTCCGATAGGGCAATATTGCATGAGAGCGCCTTATGCTGCTCGGTGTCTGTCTTACCCTCAAGAGACTACCAGCGACAAATAGCTGAACGATTTCGCTTACGCCTTTGTCCTCATGCAGCATAGGGCTTATGGACTCTCTTCTTACGCTCAACTGCGGATCCCCTGAACAGCTGACATTTCCTTTCATTATCAGAAGACACAGAAGGCTCACAGTCACGTCTTGTACAGAAGACTATCCCGCAAACAGAAATCAAATTCTCGTTTCACGCCAATATTGGACGCATCTCCCTTTCAAAACCCTGATCAAAGACTTCAAGGTACGTCAAACAAGGCTAAAACTACGTTGATTCGGCTCATAAAATACAACAATTGATCTCTGAAGATACAAGGACGGAAGCGCAAAGATTTCATGCGGTAGGCGCAAGTTGGACAGTGCTTGGAATCGGGGTAGGCGTTGCCGTGTCAGTCACGCTAGGTCCTTCACTGTTGAATAGTGAGTATCTCTTCCTTCAAGCTTTACTTGTTACTTACGTCCAGGTGACCGTAGTCGTACTTTCGACCAGGAACGGTGACACCCTGATGAGGGTATGGACGACTCGAGTCGCGCGAAGAACGTCACCCTCATCGGCGCGGGCGAAAGGCTGTCAATGTCTAGCCTCAGTCAAACGATCGTGATATTGCTCCGAGGCCTACCACAAACGAAGCCAGCATGGCGACGAGGATAAGGGCGGTGCTCTTGAATTGCATGATGTGTGACGGTGGTGACAGCGAGACTTGGGGAGTCCGGGTTCTGGACATCTGGTGAAGGTATAATAACGGCTTACGCCCTTCCCCGATTCATGCTGCTGATTGCGTAAACTCCATCTGTAGATTCCCTCTCCCAAAAGAATTGGCTTGCCGACCGTCGCACGAAGAAGACAGGGATTTTTTGCAAGTCAATTTGGGACTTACGAGAGTACCGTACCTGGCAGGTTGAGTTTCACTGCGGTTTAACAGATCTGTCCTGGTTCCCGAAAAAAGATGTTCTCCTTCCGTTCTGTCAAAATCGAATCGGTGAGTGACAATCGACCTGATATGGATCGCGGACAGTCCAAACCGGTGTCCCACTTACCGATCGATATCTGCCATCAATTACAGTCCTGTGGACGTGGACACAAATTCGACGTTACCGGAGCAAGAGGTAAGGTCCTCAGTGTACCAGACTCTCGCGCGTACGACATGTCACAGTTTTGTGTCTCGATTTAGTACGTGACGAGAGACATATAAGCCCGCTCTCCCGATTCCTTTCAATCCAGCAGAGCCTCGCCCCAGCCCCCTCTACCTGACTCGTCCTCTGCGATGCTGAAACTTGCTCTCTTGTCCCAGCTTTTGGGTGTCGCTTTCGGTGCCATTGGCCCCTCAGCCGTACTGCATATCGCCAACCAGAACATATCTCCTGATGGCTTTGCTCGATCGTAAGTCGACTACGTTCTCAAACGACGCATTACTCATGTTTTTTGCAGTGCCGTGCTTGCAGGTGCAACTCCCAGCACCCTGTCTTTTCCTGGGCCGCTCGTCGTTGGGAATAAGGTTTGGCTTTTACTCTACTTGGTCCAGCAACGCGCTAATATATGACGGTTATCAGGGCAACACATTCTCACTGAATGTCGTTGACTCCTTGACGGACACGACTATGCTCCGCTCTACTAGCATCGTAAGTCGCCCAATACCGTATACGTAGAACCCCGTTGACCGTCTCTCCAGCATTGGCACGGGTTCTTCCAGAAGGGCAGCGCCTGGGCCGATGGTCCTGCAGGGGTGACCCAATGCCCCATCGCTCCAGGCCATTCTTTCTTGTACAAGTTCTCTGCAGCCGGCCAAGCCGGAACCTTCTGGTACCATTCGCATCATGGTAGGTTGAGGTCGGCCTCCGCTTGGTCCCTTCTCTGACGTTGTTGAAGTGTCTCAATACTGCGACGGTTTGCGTGGTGCTATGGTCGTTTACGATCCCAACGATCCTCACCGCAGTCGCTACGATGTTGACAACGAAGGTACTGTCATCACCCTCGCCGACTGGTATGTCTTCCACGGACTGTCTCTCTCTGTTCTTCTCTCACGAAATTAATCAGGTACCACGTCCCAGCGCCCTCGGCAGGCATCGTTCCGACGCCGGACTCTGTTTTGATCAATGGGAAGGGACGCTATGCTGGGGGTCCTGCTTCTCCTCTCGCCGTCATCACTGTCACTCGCAACACTCGATATCGCTTCCGCCTGGTGTCTACGTCTTGCGATCCTAACTTTATATTCTCCATTGATGGGCACACTATGGTACGCCCGTTCCGAAAAGTATGATGCTTTCTTGAGACTGATTTTTTCAACAGACGGTGATCGAAGTCGACGGTATCAATGTCGTCCCAATCACAGTCGACAGCATCCAGATTTTCGCGGGTCAGCGGTACTCCTTCGTTCTCAGCGCCAACAGGCCGGTTGGCAACTACTGGATTCGAGCCAATCCGAACGTCGGTACTACAGGCTTCGTCGGAGGCATCAACTCGGCCATCCTTCGCTATACTGGTGCGACCAACACTGACCCCACCACGACCCAAACACAGAACAGTGCTCCCTTGCTCGAGACCAACCTCCATCCTCTCACAAACGCCGCTGCGCCTGGAATCGCCCAGGTTGGTGCTGCAGACGTCAACCTCAATCTCGACATCCTCTTCGATTTCACCAGCCTCAAGTTCTCCGTCAATGGTGCCGTGTTCAACGAGCCTACTGTCCCCGTCCTTCTCCAAATTCTCAGCGGCGCTAGCACTCCCCAGACGCTCCTACCTGCTGGAAGCGTGTACGTCCTTCCCAAGAACAAGGTCATCGAACTTTCTCTGCCTGGCGGTTCGACTGGTAGCCCGGTACGTCTCCTTCCTTTCTCCATCGCGCTCAATCGCCCTGATCTATATTCCTCGCAGCACCCCATCCATTTGCACGGACACGCGTTCAGCGTTATCCGTAGTGCCGGCAGCAGCACTTACAACTTCGTCAACCCCGTCCAGCGCGATGTTGTCAGCCTCGGAGGCGCAGGCGACAACGTCACCATCCGATTCCGTACCGACAACGCTGGCCCCTGGATCATGCATTGCCACATTGATTGGCATCTCGTACTGTGAGTTGTCCTGCGGAACCATACAGCTACTGCCGTCTAACACTTTTGTTGACNAGGGGCTTGTCTGTTGTGTTCGCTGAAGACGTTCCTGCGATCGCTAGCTCTGATCCNCCGAGTNCGTTTCATTTCACAGNCCATGTGGCCGGCTGAGTCTGACATCTGTTCGTTTTACAGCTGCATGGGATCAGCTCTGCCCCATCTACGATGCTCTTCCTCCTGGTACCAGGTAGANGANACGCATCGCTGCGGAGAGTNNCTTTCCGAGGTGTTCTGTGTCGTTCGCTTTGAGGAGTTTGCNGNGAGACCCCCANCTCCCAATCCCCAACAGTCAGAAGAGCCNGAAGTTGTATTTAATAGCTGTACANTCGAATATTCGGCCTGGACGTTTAGTTCTAACATTATCTATTGCTTCTGTANCACTGAGTCACTCGTCTAGCCACAAATAACAAGNCTATAATTATCCTCCTCTCAAAAAANGGTCGTGATGCTTTGAAACCCTNTTCTGACAGCGCACGAGCGGCTCTAGGCCCTGAAGCAACCCAAACTGCGCCTTCCCTGCACGCNCGGCCACTGAGCCCGAGGGCTGATTACAANAAGNNAGATGGTCCGCTCTTCTAACGCCCTTTCACCATCTATCAACGCAAAAACNTCGGTGAATCCATGTCGAGGCGGANGNNAATGAAAAGGCACCCGAGCATGAGAAGTCTCTTCAACGTCCCCGTCCCNGGTGAGAAGTTCCTTCNCCCTTCGTCCAACAGGCGTCGCAAATNTCCATACCTATGTCTAATGCGTTCACTGGCATCAATGCAAATCCTGTTGAATGGGGTGTCCTGTGGCGTTAGGTGACGTTTGGTGGGCAGCACCAGTCAAGTCGCCGTAATGGGCAGTCGTTTCAGGGCAGCGCGTGTTCCTTGTACGGATAGTCTCGTAAAGTGGGGGCGNCGAANGATGGTGGGGANTTTTCGGGCTCGAAATTAATCANTCCTATCTTGGGGTGAGCCATCGTTATNCAGTTACGTGAAGGAGGNGAATGCGAGCCCGTCGCACCACAGCAAGGTCTTCTGCACCAGACTTTTCAGTTCATACACGGATTGGAACGAGGCCAGTGGTTTGTTTACTTCTGACATGNACTTCTGCTGCTTCTTTCGCCTCTCCGTCCGGATCGAAAGTCTTGCTATGAATTGCCGCACTCTTTCCACTCTCACATGGCCNATTGAGGGACATCGAGGGCTGGAATGTCGCAACGGTCGTCGGAGTCCTTGGCTAATAGTATTGATTCCGTGNATCCCTTTCGGTAACGAGAGGTGCAAAGTATGGTAAGATTGCCGAGGGTGCTGTACGTATACGTACTGTATGATACACAAGCGCATGTGGTTNGCATCATGAGCCGTTCGTGTGTCATGGCNGTGCCAGAATCCGAAACGGACTCACTGTNGACNGCGTGCCTTGCATAATGAATCAGAAAGAGAAGGTAAGGTGGGATTTGGGGTGCTATGGAGGGAGAGTGCCTCACGATATGCCGCGTCGTTCGCTCGGAGCTCATCCAGTCCCTACTCGAAGTGGTTGGTTCTGGAAGCAGGTTTCTCATAATGGGTGAACTGCTCTGTCAAGGATAGACGGTAGTAGAAATGGAACGANATGTGCTTTCTGATGATGANTACAGGNGATGTACGCATATACAAAGTTAATCTACCTGCATTCATTATTAAGAAGGCGTTGCGAAGCGGCCGAAGCGANGCAAATACAGCAAGGCANACCGNCGATGAGTACCAGTAGTGACTTTGCTAATTGACAAGTCCCCAGTTACGAAGGCGCTAGAGNGAGATACTCACCGAGGCAACCGAGTATTCAACTCTCGAGATTGCGATGCGCATAGCNCCTCAGTTGCATTTCATTCCAATTGATGATGCGTACGCGATTTGACCATCTCCGACCACCGCAGCAGTCATTTACTGTGCCGATGAGAACACGACGCAGGCCGGCGCAACCAGCTTCATGAATTCTACTTTGGANATTAAACTATCGCACAATCCACAATGGGCGCCCAACTTCTTGCTGCGCGACTCGGGTGCCCTTGCCCGTATCTGATAAGCAACAATAGCAGAGCGTTCGCCTCAGAAGACCGACGGAGATGAAGTCGTCTCATCAGGGNGCAGTCCACCTACCTGGGTCTGCAAAGGTCTGACAGGTGNGAGTCAAATCTGCCCAGCGCTAGATATCAACAAGATAGAACCATTTGGGGTGCTTCGTTTGTCCCCCAAAGCTCTCCAGTTTGCCGAGGGTACCGGGAAAACGCGTCTACGCCGATACCACTCTCAGGTTGATCTGCGTAAGGACGAATGAGGTGAGCGCTGGAAGATGCTTCCTTAGAAGGCCTGGATCGCGCGTACGCTTTGTTCGGACGCTGTTGCGCTGGTTAACGCGCCCGCGGCATCTTTCGGACCGGCTGGNCTGAGGCTCTTGCANAACAAGGACAAAGCTAGGCGCAACTGCCAGTGTTNGNTGTTGGANACGATGAACTCAAATCTNTACCATGAACCTCNTNCGCGCNCAGANNATNGNTNGTCTNCGGANTACATGCTCNAGAAGGCTTTTNCANTCTGCAACGTCTGTTCCCCGCAGCGTCGCCCNGAGAACTCCATGTCTGTTACAGACGCAGACGCGAAATTNCGCTGCNAANGCCAAGCAGCCTGATTCGTATGTCCTAATTTTGGGAGGNTTGNGCNAGAGAACTGAACTGAGGTGGAGTGTGTAGGGCCACGTACGATNNGCTAGTAGCCAAAATTGCNGAGGAGGCGGAGGAGCAAGCTAGGAAAGGAGAAGGGTTTGACTTGAATGTCAACGACCCAACGGAGCTGCTTGAGGCTCTCCCGGATGACAGCAACGCAGAATTCACAGTGGTATGTAGTATCTTACAATATACAAACACATTCGGTACTGACAATACGCTGTTGTTATCCCTCCTCAGGACCCTAAGCGCCTAAAGGAAATCCAGGAGTACGCAACGACGCACTGGCGTCGCTTCCGAAATCAACCCGCTGGGTGGCACAGCAAATGGGACAACTGGGACCTCCTCTTCACATTCTACTATCCAACGCCCTACTACTTCCTCCTCGTACCCCAAATCGACATGATCCTCAACGTGCGGTACGCTCTCCCTGGAGAAGCTCGGCCGCTCATGTACAACAACGAACTGGAAGCGTTCTTCTTTGATATGGTGGAACGCGGGGTGAGGCAGGATAATATGGCGAAGGAGACTCCGAGGAGAATATTTCTTATGGATTGGAAGGGGGAGGAGGTATATGAGGTGGAGGATGCGGCGACGGTGAAGGAGGTTTGTCAGAAGATGATTGTGAGGTGGGGGGTTGGAGGGATTGAAGTTGAAGAAATTGGAGCCGGATGCGGAGGGAGAGAGGGTGCTCGAGAGGGTCCTGGAGCGTGACGAGACGGTTCTGCCAATTGTGGTGGAGAAGTACCTGGGCTACACCCCTGCTCCTTCCGAAGAGCTTCAGAACAAGCTCTTGGAACAAACCGAGGAAGAATTAGGGGAGGAGCTGGGCAGCCTAGCGGAAGAACCGCACCCTGAAGTGGCAAAGCAAGGCTCGGACGCGTACGAGGAGATCGTGCAAATGATGACNGAGGATATGGAGGATCCAGANGAGATGCAAGCGATTCAGGAGATGCTGGATAGCATGAAGCAATGGGCGCCTGAGGAGCTNAAGCCTCTGCGCGACTTGCTCGGCTTGCTNAAGAACACNGACCCTTCGCGGTACCCTGAGCTCCAGGANATCTTCAGNNGACAGCTGATGTCGCTGGAGAGGGAGGTGCAGGAGGACGGNCGNGTNCTGAGCGAGCTGCTCATGAAGTCNAAGCGCTCGTCGTGATTCTCACCGGCTGGTCCAGCAAAAGTATACATTAGTTTACAGATATAATACACTCCACTCTTCNTAGTNTCATGAAGGATCGTCCGAGTCNTTNCCTCCATCNAGATGGCTCAAGAATTCGTTGTAGGCGTGCTCAACGTCGAAGAAGAACTGCCGGGCCTGCTCCTCTGTCAACACGTCTGATGCTTTCATGCCGTTCAGGGTNATAAGCCTNGNAGGATGTTAGNGAANGNGNAANANTCGTNGTGCANNATNGCGTACCAAGAAACCATCTTGCTACGCCCCTCCCAGTCCTTGCTACCCTTGAACCNCGCAAACCCAGTGACAATTCCCTGGAGGTAGGAATGNAGCTCNTCCTTGGCCCGCATCTCGAGCTTGAGGGCATCCATAAGAGTAATGCAGCTCTGTNGGCGAGTTCAGAGGGTNCTTANAANCACNTAGATCCACGGTTGAGAGGCTCACCTGAGTNGTAGTTGCAACCAATTTCGCNGTCTCTGGNCCTGTATCTCCAGGGTGCTCAACCGTAGCCGGCACACCGACCTTGATTCGATGAAGTGCCGCAGTATTGCTATCCATCTGGCNTNAAATTCAGTAGNCTGTAGCAGGAGAGCAGATCAACCTTATACGCACCCGATATGTCGCCATGAAATCCTCTATCGAAGGCACCTCGTCCTCCACCAATTNGAACATTGTCTTGTACTGCGATAGTAGACGCTTGCAGGCAGGCGAGTACCTCTTGGACCCAACCTCAGATTAGGCTTCGAGATGCTCATATGGCGCNTAACGCACTCGCTCGACGGTATGGAATCCCTCACATANGCCCGCTCCAGATAATCCAGGGCNACGATNATGCCAAACAGCGTTCCNAGTCGGTTGAACTTTTCTCGTTCGGNGTTAGTTGTGTATAGCCGAGCCTCTTCGTCGAGCGATATAGAGCCTGTCGANGTCATCATGGTCATCGTCGTGTGCAAGGTCGTGGTCGCTGTGCAAGNTNGGGTCAAGATCAGGATCANGACGCCGTTGATCATGGTCCCGGGTGCTTTTGCCACCCAACGCNGNTCACAGAATTTGGCTCTTNCTCCCNACCACGACTACCTCCATCTAATGGGCTCTATTTCTTCNATATAGACNTGACATAGAACGCTAGAAGCCATATCANANGNAGACTATCACGGGTCTTCAAAAGTACCAGCGGAATACCTGAGGANCCACCGAAACGGGGTTCCTTCTTTCGTCCACCATGTCCTCCTCCTCTAGTCGATGGGGAGCCGTCCGGTCNTTGCTGGTGCTCGCGCCAGTCTTCGTTGTAGCACCATGGATTGCATACTGGAACCACANATGTGAGTNCCTCNCATGCTNANTNTCNCGTNCGATGANATTGACGCCNNTNCAGCACTNCCGACACCNTTGNCNGAACTGTGGGTNTCTTNNTNTGNAANTCGCTGNNATGNCNCTCACTANNCNTAGNAANGACCCNANCACNNNNCTNCCTCAAATNTCNGAAGCCCAGATCCTCGGNTTCGCNAAACACCTCTCTGAAGATATCGGATACCGGACNGTTGGCACCAANGANCANGCTCTNGCAGACCAATGGATGGTCGAGCAAGCCAACCTCATCAAGAAACANTGCGAGGCCGTCGTAGCCGAGACAGGGAGGAAGNTGGAGTGNGAGGTCTCGCGTCANGAGGGCAGTGGTAATCANAGGTCAGTCNGTTCGGCTTCCTCGGATGCTTCAGGNTAAAATAGCGGTACCAGGTTCGACATGATGGGCAAGCGCTTGTACAAGACCTATGTGAACCTCAGTAATATTGTCGTTCGGATATCTGACGGCACNGANGANGGNAAGAAGCATGCGCTGTTGCTCAACTCGCANTTGGATAGCACACTGCCTAGTCCNGGTGCNGCNGACGANGCNTTATCNGTNGGNGTTATGTTGGACTGCATGCGTGTACTCNTCAACACNCCNGGATGGTCTCCNAANCACGCCGTTATCTTCTGTGAGTAGCNNTNTCCTATNNCCNGGCAAACGCTCATATCCCANNCAGTGTTCAATAACGCAGANGAGTCCCTNCAAGANGGCTCGCATCTATTCTCGACTCAGCACCCTTGGGCNTCAACGGCCCATGCTGTGATNAANCTGGAGGCTGCCGGAACCACTGGACGTGAACTGCTCTTCCAAGCCACCTCNGAACAGATGATNGACGCNTACTCCCATGTTCCGCGGCCGTANGGGACGGTCTTTGCCAACGAAATCTTCAGTTCGGGNATCATCCTCTCCGAGTACGTATNCGTAGNNTCCTCGATCCGGTGACCTGGGNTTGACTGTCGATCTAGCACCGACTTCCGGCAATTNGAGCANTACATGAACATCAGCGGACTCGACATGGCNGTNGTAGGNAACAGCTACCTGTANCACATGCGCAAGGANCTNGTCGAGAACATCGAAGTNGGCGTAGCNCAACATATGGGCGAAAACACNCTGGCACTTATCAAGTACCTCACNTCAGACAAGTCGACCATNCCCGAGCTGGCAAACGGGTCCACNTCNCCTGCNACCGTGTTTTTCACGTACGTCGGAAAGATGTTCGTCAGNTATTCGTACACTACGGCCAAGGTCATGTACGCNATCTTGTTCTGGTTCACNCTTGTNGTGGCGAAGGCGAGGAATAAGAGTGCNCACAAGCTTGCATTCATGCCTCANCANATCGAGGCTGTCAAGGCNGTTTGCCTCGGTGTGGCTGGNACNATCNTNGCTCCTAACTTGGTNGCGGTGATTATGCGCAACNTCCTGAACAAGAGCNTNAGCTGGTTCAGNANCCCNTTNGCNCCTTTGCTNCTCTATGGACCTGCTTGNCTCCTCGGTACGTGAGTATTTTCCGTAGATACGACTTTTGCTCATCGTTCCCNCAGGTGCNTTGGTNTCGCAATACTGGNTGGTNGGNAAGGTNCAAGAGAAGACCCTGTGGACNAGNCTNCTNGTTCTGCAGTCNGGNATGGCACTTGCACTNCAATTCGCNGGCATTGGTTCAGGAGCNATNTTCTTCATGGCNGCCCTNCCTCTNACGNTNGTNTTCGTNCTCAANCCNTTCTTCTCCCAAGCNCCNAANGANATCTCGCTNGTGACNTANGCANTGGGGCAGTTCTTCCCCTTGCTCACCTCCTCGTTNCTNATGATCCCNACGTTGGAAGTNTTNGTCCCTCTNGTGAGTNNNCCTNNCTNTNTNNNNCTGNNCCTNTCTGANGCTACANNAGACTGGCCGTACCGGAGCTGAAGCACCCGCCGATCACATCATCGCCTGCATCATCGCGGTCCTCGTCTCTCCCGGATTCCCCTCCGTCCTCCCCCTCGTACACCGATTCGGCAAGCGTGCCCTTCTCCGCGGCATAATTGTCACCAGCATCCTCACTGCCGCATCCATCGCCTACTTCTCTGCCCGCAAACCCTTCGACGATATGCACCAAAAGCGCTTGTTCATCATCCACATGGAGAACGTCACGACATCCGAACAGCATTTACACCTTGCTGCGGCAGACGGAGCTCCTGGCTTCGAGCTTCTCGTGAACGACATCGTCCGCGAGTTTGGGACTTCGGATCACGCACCTGCGCCTGTTGTCATGAACGACCACAACTCGGATTGGGATTCTTTGTATCCGTTCTCCGCTGTGAGTCTATCTCTCCATCTATCTTGCACCTCGATCCATCTCGATTGCGTGCACCGCTTTCTTGCTTCCTTCCATACGTCCCACTTTCGAAAAAGAAAAGCCAATCTGCGTAGTCAATCTCATGATCCACGATTCATCCGTGGATCGTCCATCTGCCCTATAGCAGGAGGAGTTTTTCCGCTCTGTGGTGATATTTCGGAGAGATAGAGTTAGTTGGACTGACATATTCTGTCTCTTCCCCTCGTACGCAGTTCTTGACCCCCTTCAAAGTCCCTCTCGCTGTCCCGCCGGGATATGCATCCCCTTGGGTTGCCGAGAAGAAGTTCTCGATATCTGCGATCGAGGACGAGAAGGATCTCGTTGCTGGAACTCGGAGCCTGAAAATCAAGATTGACCACCCCGGCCTGATTTGGACAGGTGCGCCTATTTCCTTCCTTCTTGGGCTTAGTCTATCTGTCTAATCGGCAAATAACCTTTGCGTTTCCTGTTTATAGTCATCGCCTTCGACGCACACGTCCTGAAGTGGAATTTGGACGACAACCCGCCAGACGAATACGCTCGGCATCATGTCAAGGAGGGCTCGTTCTACGGTATCGACTCGTACACTTTGGAGATGGTGATCAAGACATCCGAGGCTAATCCGGAGGGGAAGCTCCTCATCAATTACATGGGTCTCCAGGAGAAAGGGATGTGGCCCGCGAAGAAGAGCGTCAAGGAGGAAGGAGGTGCTGCTATGGCATTGTTTGAGAGGTTGGATGATTGGTTGGATAGGACGACGGGTGGGACTGTGGATGCATTGCTACTGGGTTGCGTCGGAGGGATTGCAGAGTTGTAGTGCGGGACTGGGTACGATTGCTGGATCTTCTATACCTTTCCTGCTGACAGAATGCGCTTGTACGACCTTCGATGAAGAACATGGACTCTCACGACCCCGTCTTTGGCCGAGTTATCAAGTGGATGATTGTATGCTTGAACATTGAGATATAGATAGGTATAAGTTACGATGAGTCTAACAACAAGATATCTGGAAGATCCGCTCGGCTATAGAGCACGACCCTTGCCTTTCTTCAGAGAACGAGCCAGCGGCAGGAAAGCGCTAAAGTTCCTCAGTTCGGTGACGCCTTTCTGGCGAAGGAGCACAGTTCCCCCGACGCCATCAAATGGGCCCAATACATGGGGTCTAGATAACGAGGACCAAATCTCACTCAGAGGGTCGTATACCTCAAGTTCGGCATCGGGTTGTACTCCTCGAGTGCGCAGCTGCTGATCGTGGTCGTCCAGGTGGATGCAACGGTCGCCGCCTGTGATCAATACCAAGTCGCTATATCCACTTTCGCCCCCGTCCTGGGATATGGTAAGTGGGCAATGATCAGTATAACCGAGCAGGGCTTACCTCTGTCCAAATGACTACCACGACCGCAATCGGAGGTAGCTGCTCCTCTTCGACCAAAGGCTGGGCCTCTTCCACTGGTTTCGGTTTGTCCACAAGTAAGAATCTTCCCCCGCTCACGAGCTCCGCTAGCATCTGGTTGAACTGCTCCTTGATGAACTGCCCGAAGGTCGGGAACGCCGTAACTGGCACTGGTTCGTATCCGGGGAAGCTAGAACAAGTGAGGACTTGTCCGAGCCAGTTTTGTCGAAAGTCGATTGACTTGGCGCGGAATACACCTGGGGCAGGGGGAAATGCGATACAACTTGGGCAATCACAGAAGACGCGGACCCATGGAGGATGTGCGTCCAATATGCGTCTGGCCGTTCGGTGTACGATGCGTTTCCTTAGTTAGTTCGAATAGTCCAAAATGATGGAGGGATGACACGCACAAAACAGATGTGCATGGCACGGTGGCGAACTTGATCCTATAGTTCTGCAGAGGCATGTACTCCAGCCAGAGTCCGCAATGTGGGTTATTGAATTCGAGGCGCTCCAGGGAAGGGAAGAGCACAATCTTATCCGCCGGTTCGTGTGGTGGTCGACCTTCCCATGAGGCGAGTGTTTCGAGTTCTGGGTCAACCTGGCCGCACATCCATACCGAGAGACTCCTCAGCCGCGGGAGTATAGGGAACAATTGGTGAATCTTGAAGTGGAAGAAAGGGTCCCAAGCCAAGGTGAAGATTTCAAGGGTATCAGCGCAAGTGGTCAGCAGGCGGGTCAGCGTTCTGTACATGTGGTACTCGGCGACGTAGCTCTGCCTCCTGTCTTCCTTTTGAGCACGGAATCCCCGTGACGCCGGAGGGACGAGTGAATCGTGCGGAGCGTGCATGTTTTCCAGGTTCTCCACTAGGAGACCTATACGATCCGGCTCGGACAGGTGAGCGTATTCAAGTTCGTCTTCCTCGTCCCAAATGTCAATTGAGTCGTCAGAATTACGTTCTTCGAAGTCCTCAGAGGCTTCAAGGCTTCCTTGGTCGTCTGCGCCTTCCGCACCATCTTCCGGCGCCCTTCCTCTTCAGCGTCGTCGTTTCCACCCTCCACTTCATCATCCTCGGCTTCCGAGTCGTTTTCTTCGTCTTCACTACCGTTTTCCGAGGGAACGTAAGAGGAATCCTCCTCCGAGTTCTCGTCAGGGGCCCACTTCGGAATGCCTGGATACCCAGCAGAGAAAACCGACGGAAGGTAGACAAATAAGTTGACGATCCCCTGTTGCTTCTTCGGAGTCCGGAATAGTTGACGCTCAAACGCAAGGAGTCGTCTCCACCCATTAATCTGGACCGACTGGTATCTGTGCAGTTCAGACAGGACGCGCAGCTCTCTGGATGTTCTTGACAGAGCAAGCCCAGTCCTGCCATCGTCCTGGCATGCCCTGTCCATGATCTGGAACCAGATTTCGACTGGGAAGGAAGGTAAAGGCATCGTGCTTCGAGCCACTGGAGGTGAAGATGGTGAGAGGATACGCGACGCGACGCACTGACATGAATTTTTAATTGCCTGATGGCGAGCTTTCGGCATTTGTTACAAATAGGGGCTAGTAGGCGCGTCATATACGAATAGGGGCAAACTTAGGGGCTGATACATAATTGCTCGTCATTCCGCGAGAGTAGGGTATCTAGTTTTATGGTCAAAGGTGAGATTAGGGCAGCGTCTGCTGCTACAGAAGCCCTTTGCGGGAGTGCTTGGCTTTCAGTGCTGCACGACCTGGCAAGAGGTAGGAAGGCATCGAAGCGGTTCATGTGAGTTACCCCTTTGCAGCGTAGAAGGACAGCGCCTCCGTCTTTGAATGGGCCCAGAGCTCGCGTCGTCGCTGTTGGGGACCACACTCCCTTGGCAATGTCATACATCTCCAACATCTCCAGCTGAGCACTCTTCATGCCTCGATCGTTCAACTGCTGGGTGTGGTCGCCCAAGCATAGACAGTGCTCCTCGTCGGTAAGCAGCAGGGCGTCCAGGTACCCAGCCTCATTCTCGTTCTAAATGAAAGGCGAGTTAGAGGGAGTTGATATCACGTTTCGACGACTTTGGGACACTCACTTCCAACCATGCCACCACCAAGACCGGTACGGGTGACTTGTCGGCCAAGGCCAAGACTTGTGCCTCTTCACCACCAGTGCCCGAGGTAGGTTGCACACCGGCGGCCTCCTCTTCATCACCCTCTGAATCAGTCGCCTCGGACTCGCCGGCATGACCATCAAGACGCCTGAAGGCGTCGTCGATGAGGCCCTTTACCAACAGCTCGAATTCGTCGAACTCAGTCAGGGAGTTTTCAATGGAGGAGACAACTGAGGCTGTTGCATTGTCTTCCGTATCCGAAGCATGCGATCCCGATGGTTCGTCAGCAGGAGCGTCCGATCCCTCTTCATCTTGCGTCGGAGAAACTGCCCTTTTCTTTGGCCCTGGAGGGGCAGAGTGCTTGACCTCCCATCCGAAGCCAGCACGGGTAGTGTGACGAGTGACTTGATCTTCCCAGTTCTTCCTGAAGTCGATGTACTTGACTCGGCGGGAGACGAGGCTAGCCGAATGTTCGATAGCATGACACCTGATACAGTCACAGAAGATCCGAATTCGTTTCACCCCCAGCNCGTGAACAGGGCTAGTCGNTCACGTTAGCCTTTTTCAGGATGTCATAGAGATGCAAGACACACTTCACTGAGGTACAGGGTACAGTCGCAAACTTGAGGNNCTGGNGCNTCTCGAGNTGCAAGATTTGNGGCCAGTTTTCCATNACAGNCACNTTGACTTCAAAGCGCTCTAGCGAGGGGNGGGATANAGCCCTGTCCTTTACTGCNCTGCCAATCTGATCTTCCCAGNTGTTGAAACGAGGCTCGTAATCTTGCAGGTCTTCTTCCAATACCGCCAGGCTTTTTAATTTAGGCATGCAGTCCGGGAGAATGAAGCCGGCNGCAAACTGCGACGCAGCTCTAGGTTTCCAGTTGAGGGCAAAGATTTCCAGAGAATCGGCGCAGGTGTCGAGAAGGCGGCGTAAGATGAGGTATAGCTGGCCCTCGTATTGGAAGCTTGGACGGGGATCTTCTTCTAGCTTCGCAGTTTCTGGATAAAGGGAGTGCATCTCTGGTGCCTGACTGGCCAAATCCTCCTCCACTTTCTTGAGTTCGTCATCCAAAACTGGGGCGTATTCAAGTTCATCCTCTGAGTCCCATTCGTCTGAAGAGGGTGGATTGCTGCTCTCGGAAGAAAGGAAGGAACCACCGTCGGACTCGTCATAGCCTGCTGGAGACCACATCGGATGATCAGGGTAAATGGCGTCGAAGACGGAGGGTAAATCAATAAAGAGGTTGACAAGCCTCTGATGTTCCTTGGGAGCCTTGGAGAACTGCCCCTCGAATGCCAACAGCTGCCCCCATCCCGTAACCTGAACCGATTGATATCGATTTGCCGCCGAGAGCACACGTAGGTCCTTCGAGGTGCGCGAGAGTGTGAGCCCGGTTGTGCCGTTGTCCTGGCAAGCGTAATCGAAGACCCTGGCCCACGTAGACGTCGAAAATGAGGGGAGGGGCATTGTGGTGAGCGGCCCTTGGAAGGTGAATTGCGTCTGTGAAGGGTGAGGGCTTGAACGGGGAGAACTTCGACCACAACGAAATTCGACGGCTGAGTATATACGTCGTGGCGACAAAAACTTTTTATGAGCGTTGTGGGCGACATATAGTGCAGGGCTTCCTGACTCAACCTGCCTCGAGGTTAATTTCCAGCCACGTTCCAAGAGTTCCGAAGGGCGTCCTCAACGAGGTGATACTGTGATATCGGCCAAGGGTTTGGAACTCTCGAAGTTCCCGAGTTCGGGTACTAGTAGCGGAAGGTGGCACCAATCTTGAGGGAAGGCGTGCCTACCCTACCGCACCGTTGCCTTTTCTCTGCAGGTAAACCTCCGTCTGAGCAGTGGCAACGAAAGGATGGCAATGCCGTGACTCTGGCGAGGGGAGGAACGAGGTAATGATGACGCTTGTTTGGCGTCGTGGTCTACACTTGCAGAGTAGCGGTAAGACGGCGTGGGCTGAGCGTGGGCTGAGCGTAAGCTCAGGCATACGCTTCACTGCGCCGAGCGTTGCGAACTGCTATGTAGCTGGGGTATGATGATGGTTTGGGTTCAACCAAGCGCCCAAACATCATGATCAAAACGTGAAAGGCCCACAATATCACACGCGTGGCCCTGCAGCGTTACCCTGCCTAAGGACAGATCGCTGGAGAAAAGAGCAATGCTGCGGTGCTACACGACACTGATAGTATACAGAGGATAACATGCGGTATGCTAAAGATGGCGCTAACGAAACGCTCTACCCGGGAAGGGAGGAATGGGAAGAATTCAAAATAGCTACGCCAGCGTAAGTTGAACTGAGGGAAATCGAGCAGGGTGGTGCATGTAAAGGTGAATCTATTGGGGGCATTGTCGACGAGAGAAGATCGTTAGCCAGCCCTGGTATCTTCTGTCTGTGCCTCATGGCCAACTGAACTGTTTCCGTAGTGGGAGGTTGAGGAGGAACTGCATCTTTCGGACGCTTGGACGATGCCTCGACTCCATCGTCTCCCGAAGGGCGCTTCTTCCCGGTCGGAGAGTTGACAGGAGAGATGGTTGGCTGTTCATTGACTTTGGGAGCTACGGCTTTGGCAGGTGCACCAACATTAGCTTTCGTGGGTGGACCTTCGGCAAGGGATGGGGTACGAAGAGAGGAAGATCGGGTGGGGTAGGGTTCGAGCTCCTCTTGGTTCAACCCTTGCTCCTCGAGGTCAGTGATAGCCTTGTCGAAAGCAGCTTTGACCCTCTCGTAGTAAACGTTAGACTCCCTCGAAAGCCGCCCATACGCCTCCAACTTTCCCTCGGTATCAAGCACCTCACTATCCTGAATCTCGATCTTCTTGTAAAGGATAGTCCGAATGACTTCTTGGAATTCCTGCAGGAGGGTAACGCAAGCGCCCCGCCAATAAGGTAGAATCTTCGAGCGGTCCGTAGGCTTCAGAGCGAACCCCTGTTTAACGGAGAGGAGCAAGGGAAGGTCATCCATATCCCAGAACTTCAGGAACTCAGGAACCTTCTCCCGGATGACCCCCGGCTGCTTAAAAGAGTAGATGATATGACAGAGAACGTAGAAGAACGATTCGAGATCGTCCATGTAGTCCTGTGGGGGTTGGGGCTTCACGTCCCGCGTCTGAATGACCGAGATTGATTGGTACATTCGAGTTCCCTGAGAACACGAATCGGCGAGGACACTTTGTGGTAGCAACAAGACAACGTACGATGTCCGGATCGGCTAGAACTGTAGCTTGGTGGTTCTCGGTACGACAGGCCATATCCAAGTCGATGAGGATTCCCCGATAGCCATCCGGAGCCGACTCCCGACCCAGGAGTAGGTTCTGAAGCGAGACATCCCTGTGGATGACACCCCTTTCAAAGAGAGCGTGATGTCCTGCAGCAAGATTAGTTGTCACTCGGCGAGGTTGTAATGCTGACGATTGTGGCGTACCCGCGAGAGCGTCTCGAAAGGCGTACACGAGCTGGAGACGCGAACGGAAGAACCAAACCGATTTGCCATACTTCTTCGTAGCGACGCGGAGCTTAGATCTATTGCGAAACTCCCTGTTCTTGAATCCAGGGGGGCGGTAGTCCGCAGTTTCTGCGATACAGTCTTGGAAGGCGACCATCTCCACAATTCCTGGGATGCCTTGCGCCTCGAGTAGATACTTGCACTCCGACTCCCGAGAGTCAGTGTGCCAGGAATCCTTTACCAGAACAGGCTCTCCGGATGCTGGGTCGAGGGCATGCCAAGCTACAGTTCCTCGTCCACGCAAGTCGGGTCGTACATAGGTAACCTGAGTCATGTCGAGGTCGTACTTCGTTGTCGCGACAGAGTGTGCAGCATCATCCACCTGGGAGAGTTCGATCGTCCCCGCAACCTTCTTTCCCGACCGTGGATCTATGATCCACTGTACTGAGGTGTCGAGTCCAAGATGCTGCTCGTTCGAAGAAGTCAGGCCTACAACGTACCGAACGAAGAGCGCAGCATCTTTGTTGATGTCGAAGAAAGGAGAAACGTAGATACTGCTTCTGTCGTGGTGGACTATCCTGAAGACCTTCTCCGTGAGGACCATGGAGCGAGCAAAGTGTCGGTTGGGCTGTTGAACAAAAATCTGACTACAAAAGGTCAACAGAGCCGTTGGAAGGGATAGGTTTAGGACAACTCTCACCGATTGTAAACAGTTAACCTCTTGCAATGCATCATTCTCTTTCCCTTCATCGCGTCTGGCTGAACATCGATAACGGCAGCAACACTTGTGTATCCCAAACCAGAAGACAAATCAGCATGCTCCGGTAGCTCGAACGAAGGGCCAGTCGCTTTGATGCAAATCCCAGGCATGGTAAAAAGGGACCCATTGTCGTGGATGAGAGGCTTTCTACGCGAATCAACGGCTTCCCGCCCGACACCTTCGGGGAAGGACGGGTGAAAGTGCTTGATAATCGTGTTCATGATGTCGGTGAAGATACCACAAAGGGAGCTCTGCGTCGTGGGCGACTGCGCTAGCGCAGTCCAGATGCCTTGGCCTACGTCGTAACCGGACTGGGGTGTCTTCAGGAAGTCGGAGACTCGGTCCCCATCGGCAAGTTCGTGGTAAAGTGCCCTAGCATTCGCCTCCTTCACCTCGTAGACCCTATATCCCAGCTCTTGATATGCTTCGCTATCCTCCACTTTCCTGATTTTGCTTGTTGTAGGGTTGCCGTAACTATTGGCGAGTGGATACAAGTCGTTTCCCGGGATAGCGAAGATGTATTCTTCAGGGGCATTCAAAGATGGGGGATGGCGGTTCGAGCTCGAGGCTGTTGGAGTTGGGGAGCCAAGTTGGGATTCGATTTCGCTTTTCGAGGTACCCATAGTCGGTGGGACGGTGACGGTAGAACAAGGGGTAGAACCCGGTCGTTGGTCTTCGAAGTGACTCAGTCGTCCAAACTCGCAACGAAGATGGTAGTTTGGGACAAGACGCGTGAGCCACTGACCACGCGTCGCCGACTTGAAGAGCTGTTGAATGCACGTGTTCGTGAAGCGGGCGGCGCTGTGTGTCGCAATATTAATCTCTCGAATTGAAGCCTTTAGTTCAGTTTCCTGGGGGCAATGTTCCTGGGGCTTGTGTAACCCGAGCTGAATTCGCTGTTACTTAGGTCGACCGTGAACGTACGGGTATACCTCTTCACCACCCAGCGGCTGGCCACTCCAGAAAGCGAACACAGTTTTCCTCCGTCCCTTTCTCGCTTTCCTCTAACCTAAGTGCTGTTGCATCCTACACCTGTGAGCACCAGGTGGATGGGGGCGGGGGACGTGAACATGGTCAATTTACTGGGGGAAGTCGTGTAGCGGCGACAGAGAGAAGAATGGCGAAACCTGGGAGTTGGGTTGAGAGCTCTGCATGACGGTATTGGAAGAACCAGTTGCTAGGCCCTTGGGGCCTAGCCGCCTAGGGTTAGGGCACCCTAACCCCAGGACACGGAATAGTAAGCACGTTGAAACCATCCATGCTCGTTGTCTTTTGCGTTGTCTGTCCTCTGCTGACGGGAGTCATATTCTCAAGTCCGTACGATACTATGTTGAAAGTGACTTCGCCTCACCGCCACTCCATGCCACCACAGGCTGATACAAAGCGGAAGGCAACGTGCGTGTACAGAATAAAACGTAAAATATCAAGCTCCATCGATATATAGCCTACACAGACGGTGCTTCGTAGCCTCGTGAGGACGGGCGTGGAACGGGCGGTCCTTGGGTGGCAATCCCTCGAAGTCGCTTGTGAGGTGCGCCTTCTTAGTCGTCAGCTTCCAATATGCCGCGGCGCTTCTTCATTGTGAGAGGGATTTCATTGTTGGGGTGGGTAACAGGATCCCGTGCTTGGAGTACAGGAGCTGTCGAGAACTCTCTGTGGCTGGAAGGGGCGTTACCCGATGAGTTGGCGTGAGGTGCTGGGGTGAACACAAGGTATGGTTCCAGCTCCTGTGCGTTCAGGCCCTCCTTCTCCAGTGCAGTGATGGCTTTTTCAAACGCGTCCTTGACCTTTCCAAAGGCGATATCGAGATCTCGAGCTGTGGCATCATAAGCCTTGAGCTTTCCTTCAGCGTCCAGGCGCCTGTTGACATTGACCCTTTGCTTCTGCCTCACGACATCCCTAATGACTTCCTGAAACTCTTCCAACAGAGTAGTGCATGCTTCGCCCCAGTAGTCGGGGATGCACGCAAGGTTCGTGGGGCATAACGTGAAGGCCGTCTTCGCAGTCGACACTACGTGAACATCACCTGAATCCCAATCGCCCAGGAGGTCCGACTCTTCCTTGTTCTTTACGCCCGGCTGCTCAAATCCGAACACAAGGTGGCAGTATACGTAGAATAGGGACTCCAAGTCGTCGTGGTAGTCTTGGGGTGGGAATGGCTTGAGGGACGGCGCCTTGAGAACGGAAATGGACTGATATCTGCGAGTGCCCTGCGCCTTTGATTCAGTTATGAAAGCCATCCAGTGGAAATGTGTATGCACCATTTGAGGGTCGGCTGCGAGATGTTGACTTTCTGTCTTCGACGTATTGCGGCCATGTCAAGGTCAATGAGGATACCTCGATTGCCTTCGCGTGAGTCAGGTGCTCCCAACAGAATGTTGAGCATAGAGATATCCCTATGTATGATACCACGTTCGAACAACTCGCGCGATGTACCTGATAATTTTTGTAAACATGGCGCAAGTATGCGTCAAACCATGATGCTCACCGACGAGAACGTCCCGCAGAGCAAGGAGGAGCCGTAATCGAGAGCGGAAAAACCATATCGGCTCCCCATATCTTTTGAGAACCAAGCGCGGTTTGAAGCGATTGCGAAACTCTTCATTGTCGAAACCAGTAGGTCGATATTGGGCTGTCTCAGCACAATAGTCCTCATGGTCGAGGATTTCGACGATCCCAGGGATACCCTTGGCCTTGAGCAGAAACTCGCATTCCGAGTGCCGAGAGTCAGTATGCCATGAGTCTTTAACCAACACTGCTTCACCCGTGGTGGGATCCCTGGCTGGCCAACCAACAGTACCACGCCCGCGGATACCTGGACGAACGAATGGAGGTTCGTTCATATCGAGTTCGTATGTCTCGGAACCAGAAGTATCAGACAGAGTTATAGTCCCAGCGACCTTTCTACATAACGTTTGGTCGATTGTCCACTGAACGGATGTGTCGAGGCCTAGGACTCTCTCGTCGGGAGACATGAGTCCCGCAGCGAATTGTACGAATAAGCTCGCGTCCTTATGAATGTCGGAGAGTTTCGTGACGTACACCCCACTCCGGTCAAAATGGATGAGGCGGAAAACTTTCTCGGTGACGAGAAGAGAACGAGAAAAATGTCGGTTAGGCTGCTGTATGAAGATTTGACTTGAACAAAGTCAGTAAACGTTCTCAACATCGAGAGAAGGAATTGACTGACCGGTTGAACGTTGCCGCCCGCTTAGAGTGAATGACTCGATTGCCCTTTGTCTTATCGAGCTTCACGTCGAGCACAGATGCAACATTGCTGTACCCCAGGCCGCGAGATCGTCCCGCATGTTCGGGAACCTCAAACGAAGGGCCTGCGGCCTTGATGCATATTCCTGGGCTGGTAAAGTGCGTACCGTTGTCGTGAGCCAAAGGGATGTCATGGGAATCGACTGCCTCGCGTGTGGTACCTCCTGGAAGAACGAGGTAGACGTATCCAGCAATCGTATTCAAGAGACCAACTAGCGGCTCGCGAAGTTCGCTTTCGGTACCTGGGTGCGAGGGAAGAGCACTCCAGGTGCCGTTCCGCAAGTCGTACCCCGAACGAGGTGTCTTGAGGAAACTACAAGCGCGAGTTGAATCGAGAACTTCGGTGTACATTGCCGACGCTTCCTTCAATTCGTACACGTTGTAACCGAGTTCCTCAAGCGAGTCTAACTCCTCTATCTCGGTGAACCTGCTTGTCTTTGGATTCTTGAAGCATTTGAAGAGCGGAAGGCGATCTTTCGGGGCGAATGAAAAGATGTATTCTTCGTTCGTGCGCTCTTCATCGAGCAGAGATGCTTCGCTTGCAGGAGCCGAAGCGTGGTCGCGTGGGGGAATGGGGAGAAGCCATGGTGGTAGTGTGTGTGTGTGTGTGTGTGTAAGATAGGGTGGTTGAGAAGAAAGAACTCCGGAATGAATGGCGAATAGAATGGGAGCAAGACCCTGCCAAGGTTCATTCAAGACAGGAAGTCGAGAACCGGTGGTGGGCGTCAATAAACAAAAGAAGGACAATAGATTGGATTCTAACTAACAGG